>PVKP010012412.1:0-58417 GCA_004027715.1 Plecturocebus donacophilus | reverse complement strand
GCCATCTTAGCAGTTCCCCAGCAGGACCCCCTCCCAGGAACTATTGAACTCAGCGGTTCCCCAGCACCTCCCCTCCTGCACAGCCCCGCACACTGGGTGCATCTGCCGGCTTGCAGACCATAAAAATCCCCTTTGCCACACCATGGGTGCTGCTCGCCAATTTTGGGTGCAGCCCGGCAGCTTTTCCCTTGCTCTTAATAAAGCTTGTGCCAACACTTGGAGTTTTGACCCTCTCTTTAATTTCTATCACCTTTCAGTTATATAAGTCACTTGACAAGAAGGGGATGTGAACAAAGAATGGGCGACCCCAATTGTCTTCTCCTCTTGAGGACGCCTCTTGGAGAGGAAGAAATGCTGGTGGGTGTGGGGCCCCCCTGTGGGTGTGCAGGGGACAAGGTTTGGTTACTAGCACTGTTGAGGGCGGTGCTGAGGCCCTGGTTCAGAGGGCCTTGAGTAGGGTGGAGATAATTCCTGATCCTTCACTGGGGTGGGGAGAATGGGTGACCCAGAATGGGCTTTCTTTGGGCCAGCTAACATGGCCTGAGTCTAGCCTGTTTTTATGCAGCATTTTAGCCACAGAGGGGGTTATTCGACTAAATTCAGCCATTGGTTAATGTATGGAAACTGGTCAGGGTGTCCAGGAGTTCCTGCGATCATTTTCCATACAGCCTGGGTAATTTTTTTGAGTCGTAGGTCCCAGTATCAGGCTACCTCATTTCAAAAGACGGCCATTCTAGTTTACATAAAGACCGGAGTTCTCCAGGGGTTAATTTTACTCCATGTTGGTCTGAAAACCCAACCTTGAGGTTGGCCATCATGCATTGGAAGGGGGTACAAGGCCGGGAGCTAGACAACCCCATTTGGTTTTTCCTTCAGATTTTGAATTTCCTCCAAGAGATTTTACTAATTTAAGAGTGGCTTCACTGAGGATTTGAACCAACAGCCTTGCAGTTGCCGGCCCTATACCTTAACTACTGTGCTAACAGGTCACTTGCACTACAAAGAGTTAGAAAGCTTTCTTTTTTTAGCCATATTTTGGATGCAAATACTGCACCCTGAGGCAGTGCAGCCTGCCTGAAAGCCAGGCGGGGCTGACGGGAGGCAGAGAAAAAAAATGCTTTGTGTGTCAGTTTAAAACTGAGCTTGCAGCCACTGGGCTGGCTGTGAGTCTCCTGCCTCTGCAGCTTTTGGTCGCATTGATATAGGGACCCTAAAAAGCATTTAATTCCTCTCTCCCTCTCTCTCTCTCTTCTCGCCCTCTCTCTTTTTTTAAATTTCATTTCTCTTTATCTCTGCTTCCTCTCTCCTCTCTTTCTCCTCTCTCTCTCTTCTGTCTCCTCTCTCTCTCTCTTTTCTCTGTCTCCTCTCTCTTTTTCCCCTCTCTCCTCTTTCCCTCCCCTACTTTCTTGTCCTCTCTCCTCTTTCCCACCCTGTCTGTTTCTTTTGACAGAAAAGACAATTACTTCTTTTTTACCCTAAATGGGCAAAGAGGGCTGATAGTTTCTTATTTAAAGTTTGATTGCCTAAGACAGAGAAAAACACTACACCCAAGTCATCGGAGGCAGAATTTTCTCTTGGACATTAAAAAAAAGGAAGAATGAGGCCTCAATGATAGAATAAGAAGAAGAAAAGGAAAGAGAACAGAGTTATTTCCAGGGGTGTAAATTCAATTAGAGTTCCTTGAAGTCAATGGTCACTTAGTCAATGGAGAGTATTATCCACCTCAAGAGTATCAGGTCTAAACCACTGTATATCAGCCAACAGGAGTCTAACAGAACTGGCGAATTTACAATAAAGACAGAACCATGTATAGGATTGACAGTAAAGGACGGGTGCCCCCCAGATGGGAGACCAGTCTGATATGACCATTTTCCATACAGCCTGGCCAGTTCCCTGGAGGGATGTCCCAGAGCTAAGGTGTACCCGTATAAACCCCAGGCCTGATCATCTCAGAATTTTTTAGTCCTGAGATGAATCACCGTTATGCCTTATGACGTCCCCATGGAACCTCAGGTGAAGGCTCATACAAGCCCCGTAGCCTTCCAGCCATGGGACTACATATATACACACTCACTCTCTCACTCACACCGAGGTTATGGAAAACAACTGAAAACTAAATTACCCGAGCCTCCAGTGAGGCAACCTGAGCCTCCAGTGAGGTAACCTGAGCCTCTACTGAAGTAACCTGAGCGGTTCCCTGACTCAGGTCCCCCGATGGATCAGTCCCCAGACCTGACTTACCTCTGGAGGTTCCCGGGACCCTGAGGAATTTCGGGTGAATGTCGACCAGGTTCATCCTCCACAGGGCCGGAACTCTGGGGCCCTGGAACATCTTGGTGGGACCTGCACAATGTTGTACTGAACCGAGCATAGAAAGTCAACACCAAGACAAAAGTATGCCAAATTGCAGGGTCTTTATTGCCGGCAGCCATGGAGGACTCACGTCTCTCCAACCTATGGCCCCGAAAGGAGGGTGTCAAGACCTTTTATATCCCTAAAACCACCTTGGGGGTGAGGGTGAGGGGTGGGGGTGGGGGTGAGGGGTTTCAGACATTCCAAGGGCCAGTGGATTCTGTAAATCACCTCCTGGGTGGAGATGAGGGTGAGGGGCTCTGGACACTCCAAGGGCCAGGGGACTTTTGACATTCTGATTGTTACTTAAGTGGTTCACAGAAGTCAAGATTAGCATTTGTTTACACATTGACTGGGTAGGATGGAAATTACAGTCCTTAATTACTTATTCACATTTGGGTTACAGAGAGCAGTTTCATCAGAAAGCCGAGGTATGGTTGAAGTATGCAGGTGGCTTTTACCACGCCACAGCTCCACCTACAGGCTCCTGCACTTCTCCCTGTAAGCTGTGATCTCTGTAAGTGCCTGTCTGTCTCTCCATATATATACTTTAGTCAAAAGTCAGAAAACATCTATATATGAAGAAAACATATATATATATATGTATATACATACACACACACACACATATATATATACATATATATGTTTTGACTAAATTTGACTAAAATTCCTGAGTATATTCATAAAATGATAACCAATTTCCTCCAAATTTTCATTTAGATTACTAATACATAGTAATAAATTACTTACTTTTGTTACTGGATTTTTGTGATCGTGGAAACTTTATTTGTTGAACTCACATATCTTCCTAGAGCACATTTTCAATAAAAAAGAATCTTCAAAATACACATATGTAAATAGAGCTTTAGAAGAGTATTTTTTTTTAAGTATAATTAGGAAAGAACGAAAATAAAACACCATTTAGGTTTGGAAACAAAGTGGAAAACCAACCTAACATAATCCTGAAACATGGAAAAGAGGGAATTGAGACATTATATTTTAAAAACAAAAACAGTGAGATGAACTGTGTGTTAAAAGAGGGAAAATGGTGGTGGTTAGGGGTGCAGGAAAAGTCTTCTTGGTGTCTGGCAGGTCAAGGAAAAGTTTTCTGGAGTTAACGATGTTTGCGTTTAGGGTGAATTTTGTTGAAAAGAAGAGTAACAGCAGTCTCACGAAGTCTCTGAGGTTCAGGGAGTGAAAGAACTGGGTTCCTAGGAACCAACCTCAGAGATTCCCAGGAACCTCAGACCCAAGAAGATGAGAGAATAGAGAGGCATGGAGCATCTTTTTTTTTTTTTTTCAGAACAGTCCCTGAGACCTTCCTTCATAAAAAGAAGAAGAAAAAAGCAACAACCACTGTGATGCAGCTCTCCCAAATGTATCTGCCTGTCTTCTCTGTCATTATTTGATAGTAAGAGGTTGCAATACAAAACAACTCCAGAGACACTCCTATCCTTATTCTCAGTCAGAGTTGTAGATATTTATGAGTCTCAAGGCATTAAGCTGAGCAAAAGAAGTCACAGCAGAAGTCTGCATACCTTGTGATTCTATTTATATGCAGTTCTGATACTGGCAAAACAATTACATGGTAAAAAGAAAGTGAAATAGAAGTTGCTTTTAGGAGTTTGGTGAGTGGGAGGTTATTGACTAGGAACTGAGACAAAAGGGAGCTATGTCTACATTTTAATAAAGGTGCTTCATATGTATGTATTCATTTGTCACAATCTATATTATATCTGTTCATTTCAAAGGCGGCAAAATGAAATTTAGAAAAAGAAAAGCATGGAAGATATTATTTCAATAAGGATACTTTAAGAAGAGTGCTCCTGAAAGAGCAATTAAGATGAAAACACACCCCTAGTTCCTTCTTTGTGCTCTTCGTAAAACCCAAAACCCACACTTGAACATTATATCCCATCTGTACTTTCCTCCTCCGGGATATTTCTCAGGCAATTTTCCCATTTCTCTCCTGAACCATTTTCCCTATTTTTTTTGCTGAGTCTTTATCATCAACATAACGCATGCTCTAATTTCTCCAACTATGAAAAATATTATGTCCCTCCAGTTGCTAATTTATATCCCTCCTTGCCTTCAGATTCTCCACACTAGACTGAAGTGTTTTTTAAACTCCTCTGTCCTGTAGAATTGAAAGTGAGAGGATCACATTCTCTATTGATAAGCAAGAAATCTTTGAATTTTCCTTGATTCCTTTTTCTCTCACATCCTACATCAAATTCTTTGGCAAATCCTATTGCCTCTACCTTGAAAGTACATTCATTTTCCCACAGTGTTTTACTCCCTCCACCCATCTCAAATACTGTGATTGAAGGCAACGTTGACTCAAGCCTAAATTATTCCCATGGCCTCCCTGCTGGGTTCCCTCCTTCCAGCCTTCTATTTTTCTGTTTGTTGACAGCACAATAATCAGTGTAACAGTTCATATCTCTACTCTATTCCAACTTCTCTAATGGCAGAATGCAGCTGATAATATCTTCTAGATCTAAAATGCTCCTAGCACCTGCGATCTTTCCCATTCTGAACGTGAACATCTATTACACTGAGCCACACTGTCTCTATTGCTTTCCTGCCACACTTGTGTCAGAGTCTTCAAACTTATTTTTTCTCTGCCTTATATATTGCGAAATAGGTAAGTAGTTCTCTCCCTTGTCTTCTTCAAGAAATGCAACATCTCCACTTTAGTGAAAAAGTCTTCAGAAACTTATTGACAATTTCAAGCCCTGTTAGGGGCCTCCGTAGCCTTTCATTGCATTATTTTTCTTCATGCATTCATCCCTTTTTAATATAATAGATATTTTATTTCATGGTCTGACTCCTCCCACTGGAAGATAAGCTCCACAAAGACAGGCATTTTTGTTGCTCCCCCTCTCCCCAGGATTTAGAATAGTACCTAACATAAAATGAACATTCCAGACATGTTTATAGAGTCAATAGCTCAATATTGAAAAATTGCTGATGTCTTTTATACATTGATGTGTAGTTATATTCATATAATATGATGGACTGACTTGCAGTCCCAGTCTTGCAATTTAAAGTTACATTCATGTTTTCGGAGGTCTAAAAAACCTGCAGCAAAACACAGTGTGTATTTACACATGATTTCACATTTCCAGTGAGCACTCTAAACATTAGAAATAATTTAGAAACATTACCATAAAAAACGCTTTCAATGTCCAGTTGTTTCACTTTTTTTATATCTCTCTCTATTTGTGGTATATGTATAAACATATTATATATTTCAATGTTCTATTATTGTATTGAAGTTGTCAATAATACTTAGCATCAGGGGGAAATTCCCCTTTTTATATCTACCTCATTGAAATGAAATATGACATAATTTTTATAATGAGTAGAATAAGTAAAGAATGAAATTAGTCCCTATCAGGAGAAAGGTTGGTCACTGAAAAATTGAAATATTTACAATATCTTTATAACTATACATCTCAGCAGCATAAATCGAAGAGGTAACTTCACTAAAGGCTACAAAATATTATACCTAAATGTGCAAGAGGTAAATATTGGAAATTTCCTCTTTGCCCTGAAGTGAATACAAAAATAATAAAACAATAAAGTCAATCTGGGTATAATACTATCTTCTGACCTAATTATCATTTTGGCATTTATTTTTTTGATTTTACTTTAGGTTCTGGGGTACATATGCAGGTTATGCAGGATTGTTGCATAGGTACATACATGGCAAGGTGGTTTGCTGCCTTCATACCCCCATCACCTATATCTGGAGTTTCTCCCCTCATTATCCCTCCCCACCCTCCCCATCCTTACTGTCCCTCCCCTAGCCTCCCCACTGACCACAGTGTGTGATGTTCCCCTCCCTGTGTCCACATGTTCTAATTTTTCAACACTCACCTATGAGTGATAACATTCAGTTTTTGGTTTTCTGTTCTTGTGTCAGTTTGCTGAGAATGATGGTTTCCAGATTCATCCATGTCCCTATGAAGGACACAAACTCATTGTTTTTTATAGCTGCATGGTATTCCATGGTGTATATGTGCCACATTTTCTTTATCCAATCTATCGATGATGGACATTTGGGTTGGTTCCAGGTCTTTGCTATTGTAAACTGCCACAATGAACATATGTGTTCATGTGTCTTTATAGTAGAACGATTTATAATCCTTTGGATATATACCCAGTAATGGAATTGCTGGGTCAAATGGAATTTGTATTTCTAGGTCCTTGAGGAATTGCCACACTGTCTTCCACAATGGTTGCACTAATTTGCACTCCCACCAACAGTGTAAAAATGTTCCTCTCCAGCATCTGTTGTCACCAGATTTTTTAATGACTGCCATTCCAACTGGTGTGAGATGGTATCTCAACGTGGTTTTGATTTGCATTTCTCTAATGACCGGTGATGATGAGCATTTTTTCATATGCTTTTTGGCCTCATCGATGCCTTCTTTTGTAAAGTGTCTGTTCTTTTTTATGCTTAATGTTATTTTTTTTCTGATATGGGGAGTCATGTTTGGGGCATAACTGTATTCATTTGAAGAAAATGGGTATCACTCTGGTACTTCTCAATAGGCTTCTTTCTCCCTGTCACATTTTTTTTTCTGCATGCTGTTAAACTACACCAGATAAATGTCTTATAATGGTCAGCATCAGGTTTCTTTGATGAACTACATGTCAAAAAAGCAGAAACCCACAACCAATTGAAATACTGGAGACACAATTCAGATCATGGCCTGAAGGTGCAAAGACACTTGTAACTTCTGTTACTCAATGCAACTTGGAAATAACAAGAAACAACAAAAATGTGTAAAAAATGCAATAATGCTTTGATGTTCTTGGGTATTTCAAAGGCTACCCATGTTACCATTTATGACCATTTTACATTTTTTTATGCAATCATTTACCACTACAATCTTCATGAATCCATCTTTCTAGGCTTATTTCCAGTGTGTGTATTTTTATATATGATGTAGTTTTATCATCAAATATGGAGGTGTTTATAAGTCATAATAGACTTAATGGAGCCCATCACCACTCTCTGATCCTGAAAATCATTATGTTGCAAATCATACTTTTGGAAATTTTTAACATATAAATCTGTCACCTGAACTGGCATGTTGCTGAAACACTAAATTTTATCCTCAGTGTCATTAGCAGAAGTAAGAATAAATAAAGTTTTCTGATGTCTTAGTTTTATGCCTCCAAGGTCTCTGTTCTGTTCCACTGGTCTCTATCTCTGTTTTGGTACCAGTACCATGCTGCTTTGTTTACTGTAGCCTTGTAATATAGTTTGAAGTCAGGTAGCATGCCTCCAGTTTTGTTCTTTTTGCTTAGGATTGTCTAGGCTATATGGGCTCTCTTTTGGTTCCATATGAAGTTTAAGTTAGTTTTTTTCAGTTCTGTGAAGAGGGTCATAGGTAGCTTGATGGGGATAGCGGCTCTTAAAGTTTCTTTACAGATTTGTTTTTTAAGGACTCTTCCTCTGTAACCTAAAGGAAGAGTTTATCCCTTTAGGGAAGCCATAAATACAAAGCTTAAAGTTGCTACTTCTACCCCCTTGGTTTCCAGACCCAGATACTTTATTTATTTGATAGAATATTCTATAATAATCATTAATTTAAGCAGTAAAATGCATCATGGTGTACAATGTCCCATCAATGGAGCATGTAATCTCCAAGCTTACACCTCAGTTGCATCATTAAGAGATAATTCCACCATTCTACTATGCTATCATCTTCCTGAGATGTAGCATGAGATAGGAGCATCGGGTTACATAATCATGTATCTATAGGTAGACTTTCCATTTAGTAAAGTGTGTCTCTTGATTCCAAGAGATATTATGGGGAATCCTACATCAGTCAATTGACACTCTTTGAACCTTTTTTCCCCTTTTTTTTAGTATTGCTGTTCAAGGTCTTGCAGACATAGAAGGAAAATGCATACCCACCTGATTCTTTGTTTATCTGGTCAAGATTAATAGCTGTCCTTCATAGTGAAAGAGTGTAAGGAGTCTGAAAATAGTTGTCCATGAAGTGGATGATTGATCTCATCAAGAAATCAAGAGCACAAAATCCTCTTCATTTGTTGACAAATCAAACATTGACCCATAGAAGTAGCTAGGTTAGCCTTCGTGAATGGGAGTCAATGTTGCTGGGCTCACATGTAGACTCCATCTCTGCCACCATGTCTACTCTGTTAAACAGTCCATTTTGAAGGTATTGATGTGATTGTGGACAGAAGCTGATTAACACCAACTTCCTGAAGCTTCTAGAGACACTAGATTATTTACTAACTCTTCTGAAATGAATTTTCTTTAATGGGCATTAACATTTGGTACAAATATTCCTATTCATTATGCATACTCTGAATTGTATTTACATATGCTTTCCTTAATCTTCAGACCCAGCTTCTTCCATACAATTACTTAAACAAGTAGTGAACCTTCTTCTATATATATATATATATATATATATATATATATTTATATATATATATATATATATGTATGTATGTATTTTGTCCATATATACATACATACACACACACACACACACACTCACACACGTATGGACCACATATATACATGGAATATACATATATAGAGAGAGAGACTTATGTAGAGATAATTTAGCTTAGGCAAATTATGTCTTCATAAGATGTGGATAACCAGATGCAGCATATAATACGCTAACTGAAGAGAGGAATTTTTCTCACCACTGTGTTTAAGGGCACCTTGAGAGCTTGGTTGTAATGTAGTAGGAGTTCATGTTCAGTTTGCATACCTATATGAAACCAATTATCTGTGAATCCAGCTTAACTTCTTCCTTTGGCAGCTTGTCAGAAGGAATCCCATGAGGCAATACATGTGAATTGAAGAGAATAAATCTGCACAACTGATATGGTTTGGCACCCAAATCTCATCTTGAATTGTAGTTTCCATAATATCCATGTGTTGTGGAAGGGACTCAGTGAGAGGTAATCGAATCATGAAGGAGGTTGTCTTCATGCCGTTCTCATACTAGTGAGTGAGTTACCATGAGATCTGATGGTTTTATAAGAGGCAGTTCCCATGCACATGTGCTGTCTTGCCTGTTGCCATGTAAAAGGTAACTTTGCTCCTCCTTGCCTCCCATGATTGTGAGACCTCCCCAGCCACGTGTAACTGTGAGTCAATTGAACCTCTTTCCTTTATAAATTACCCAGTCTTGGGTACGTCTTTATTGGCAGCATGAATATGGACTGATATCATAGTTGTTATAGTATCAACAACTATGATAAGAGACATGGAATCTATTCATTCCATTGACTTGTGCCTTCTGGACCTTCTGAAGTCATTCCCTGTATAAACCATTTCAGTATTAGAGATGAACTGCTCATGGGCCTGCCCAACCTTGTCTTTGGCTGAAGCTGACAGTATCAGTTCATGGTGTGCAGTTCTGTATGCATGGTTAATTGATGTCCCATAATTAGACAATTTATCTCTACCAAAACCTAGTAGCATGCAAGAAGATGATAGTTGAATGATATGTTAGTGCTGATAAGCATGGTCTTGCCTCAGAACACTAGGAATCCGTTCTGTGAATCTTCTACTTAGGTTTGCCAAAGACTCCTCACTGTGTCCTTTTCCAACTCAGATACCTCTAACTAAATAAATCTGCTAAATTATATGGATCAAGTGGTAAGGATGCTTAAACTACAGCCTTGACTGGCTTCCTAGACTTTCTTGTTCTCAACACCACTCAAAATAATATTCCTTCCTTCATTGTCACATGCAAATGCATTGGAGCTATATTCTAAGCATGTGATCTATGTGTTGCTTCCTATACATAGAGTTCTACCCAAGCACTGTTCCTCTTTCTTAATGGTAGGAGGCAAGATGCAATAACTTATGCTTTACTTTGTACAAATATGCAGTATACCCCAAACCACTGCATCCTTAAACTTCACCTATGTACAGGCTTCTGAATCCTCGTAGGTCTTGTCTCACACCTGCTAGATCATGTTTTTCTTACTAAGGATCCCAAAGTACTTCCCACATGTCCATCATAAAATATGATTAACTTGATTTCATCATTATGGACCAGTATGATGTTGTATGAAATGTCCAGATGGTCCAGGGAATTTTGGAATGTATTATGACAGAGAACAGGAAAATTAACCTAGATTTGTGGCATGATTATGAATAAATGTGGCTCCATGTGAATGTAAACTACTTCTTATTCACTCTCTACATGTGATGACAAGTAGTACATACATAAGATTAATAGCTACTTATCACATATACAAGTAAGCATTATACTTGTCTAGTAAAGATATCACATTAGGTACAGTGGTTGCAATGGAGGTTACCACTTGGATAAATTTTAAGTAGCTCATTGTAATTTTTCATGGATACATTAGGAAATTAAATGGGTATATAGTAGAGAATACCATCCCTGCATCCTTTAAAGTTTTTGAGGATTATAATGACATTAATTGTTCCACTGTAATGAAAGGTTTCTTCTTTACTATTGTGCCTGGGTGTGATAACTTTAGGGACTTGTTATTGGCTTTTCCTACCATAGTGGTTCTTACTCATAGGTCCATTGATGTAAGAGCTCTGTTGACTGCTGTGTCCATTTTCTTTGTGCATTTAGGTACCAAGGAAATGACTATAGTGGGTGCCATGAACCTAGTTAACCCACTGGAAATGGATCCAGGCCAGGTATTCATTGATTTCTTAACCTCACTATACCATTAATCACTGCTTTGAAACTGTGTGTATCATTGCCTGCTGCAACCTGATATCCAGTTCTCAAAAGAACTCCATATTTTCCTTTCCCCAGTGTAAGATGACCTGAGCGGATGATTACAGGCCACTTTCGAATGGAAAAAATCAATGCTCTATAAACTTCCTATTATACTGGAGGATGCTTTCCCATAGCGGCACTTTTCAGTGAACGGGTTTCAAATATGATAACTGGTTCGTGAATTTCCATTTATTTCACTAGATAACATATCCCTGGGTGTATGTTTTTATCTATCTATTTATCTATGTATCTATCACTTATCTATGTTTTGACTGCCCATATCGTCCCCCTAGTTTGCTATTTCAATTAAGCAATTCCATAGATTCCCATAAATCAGCCACCTCAGCCCCACTAGCTACCATTCCAACTTTGCTGCTCATTATTTTCATTTTACTTCTGATGCCTAATTAAATACCACCATGTTGTGCTGGCTATTCTTGGATCCTATCAATCCAAACCTAATAGGTATTTCTGCCTCATAATACAGCCTCTGATTATTAGTCATTGCCTACATGGCAGAGTCACTATTGAGCTTCTCGGTAATGCTGGTACCCTCTCATGAATACATTCCTTATTGGCTTGGAAAAGAACACAATCAGATGATGGATATTCTTCCTTACAGAGATTACTATTCCAACATCTCAAATTCTTTCAGTCTTATGTTCTCATCCTAGCCACTCTGTCATGACACCTTTGCCTCTCTACGTCATATTACATGGGTTATCAGTTTTTCTATGTTTCTAAGAGCTATACTAACTCGCTCCTTTCCCATTTTCTGGAAGTTCTTGCCAGGAAAATGTCTCCCGTAGTGAGAGTATGCTCCCTTTACCCTATTTTATATTTTGGGTCTTTTGATCAAAGACTTTTACAATTACTCCAAGTCATAGTATGCCTCATCTTAAAAGTTGCTATGACTTCCATAATGTTCAAACAGCAGAGACATTGAGCAACAGGTGCATACCCTCCCACCTGTAACCATTTCCTCTTCGCCACAGGTTATAGCCATCACAAACACTACAGCATCCATCCAGGAGTGTTAATTTTCTATCTTCCAGCAGTGATGTGGTCCTGATCGCCTTTTATCCAGTGCATCATCCACTTCTAGAATACCAAACTTAGGGTTTGCTTTCTAAGACTATTCCCGTTTCTCTCATTATCAATAAAGTTCTTTTTGACTGTTTAAAACTCTAAGATAAGGTGAGAGAGCAGGGAAATGAATTAAGGTAGTGTAATTTTTCTTACACCTTTCAGTCTCGTACTGCTTTACATTTTAAAACTATTGAGGACCCTAAAAATATTGTTCATATGGGTTATTTCTAAAAATGTTTACCATATTAAGAAAATAGAAGTGAGAAATAGTTAAACATTTATTGATTTAAAAGTAACAATAATAAACCCATTATGCATTATTATCAACAATAGTTTTCCTCAATAAACTGTATTTTCTGAAACAAAAGAAATACATGAGAACTGTGGTGTTATTTTACATTTTGGCAAGTCTCTGTAATGTTTGACTTAAGAGAAGCAGCTAGATTTTTATATATGCATCTGTATTCAAACTATTGTGATAGATCAATTGTATTTAAATATATTAAAATAAATCCAACCTCACACAGATATGTTTGTAGTACAGGGAAGAGTATCCTAATAACCTTGATGAATGGCAGTTTCTAAAATGTTACTTTTATTATGGATTCTGACAGTGTGGAAAAGAGGATAAATTACAAAAGGAAACTGAGAAGAGTGTCACAAGATACTTGATGTGTCCACCAGCCAGAAACTTCTGTGGCCAGTGGCAGCTTTGCCAGAGTTTGACTTGGGACCACCGAGCATGTTTCACCCACTCAGCTTGGCAGGCTGTGCTCGGCTGATGCTACTGGCCCAGATCCCCTGCCTGCCAAGGGCGAGCCAGGCACAGAGTGGCTCTAGGCACAGTGCAGCAGGACAGGTAGATCCAGGCAGTGGCACAGATGCCAGCCTAATGCAAGGCTGCAGCTAGACTAGGTGTACTGCACATGGCTTCTGCTGTGGGCACCCTTGTCTGGATGCGAGGAGTGCAGTGGTGCCTGGGAACTTGCAGATGCCAGGAACTGCAGAGCCCCAGAGAGGGTATCACAGCCCTGACTTGGGGAGCTCCTAAGTTTGGGCTCCCCAAAGGGCCATGGCTCTTCTCTTCTTGTCCACAATAGAGTGAGTATGTGGGGGGCGGGGGTTATGTTTCAGTCCTGTTTGTGTTACAGCTCTTTCAGTCCCACCATTTGGTGGGTCCCAACTTCTTGTCTCGTGTCCAGGAAGAATGAGCTATGCAGACAACTGGAGGATGAGCAAGGCAGAGAGCAGTTTCATTGAGAGACAGAACTGATCTCACAAGACCTGACGTGGGTAGCTCCTTTCTGCAGCTGGTGTTCCTGAGATCTCTGTGAATCCGGCTGAGTCCAGGGTATTTAGTGGGATTTAGAAAGGAGGAAGTGTTTGCTATTTGGTCCATAGGTGTCCATGGGTGGGCCCAGAAAAAGCACTATAAGTTCTCACTCTGGGATGCTGACTCCACATGAAATGACAGCTGGCCCCTATCCTTCAGGCTGTCCCTGACTTGAAGATGAGGCTTCACTGGGGACCCACCCCTTTCCACTCAGGGGCGTGTCTGCCTCCTGTTGCCATTGATCATGTTGTTCACGGTGCCCAGGCTGTTTGTGCAGGGGGATGTCTACAAGCCCGTGCCAAGCCGCTCTCAAATCCCCCTCGGCCTCCCTCCCATGCTTGTTGGTGCCCAAAGTCTGGAGGATCTGAGGCAGCAGGGGGCTGGTATGTCAGCATCTCCTTGAGCTCCTACACACCTGGCTGGGTCACGACAGTGTCTGGGCTTGGCCTCAACTTTGCTTCAAAATTGCAGCGAGCACCGGGAGCAGGGAGAGGCCAAGCAGTGTGCGCACAAAGTTCTGAGCCTGTGAGGGCAGAAGGGCTCCCTGGGTTCCGGTGAGCACAGGGATGCTTGAGTCCAGAGCCCCGCTGGGCAGCTGCAGCTGTGACAGGGAGGGTGGCACTCCTGCCCTGCCAACTTGGAAAGAAGCAGAGTTCCCACCTGTTCCTAGTTCCCATGGGCGCTTTGGAGCACACAGCCCTGGCCACACCTCCACTGCAGCTGCCATCTTTGCACTGGCTGCTCCAGATGGGCCACCAGTGCCGTCAGCAGTATTAGCCAATCTAAGGGAAAGTTAAGAGAACAGTTGTCCAGGAAGGCATGAGAAGAATGTGTATTAGAGGAGAAGGAAAATGCAATAAGGAGGCAATATGAGGATGGATGACTGCCAATTGGATTTAGTCACAGGGAGGTCACTGGTGATCTTGAATGGTATGGTAGGCATGAAGCCCTCATTAGTAGGTTTAACAAATATTTGGTAGAAAAATTTGATATCAAATATAAATAATTTTATGAAGGACTTAATTGAAAGGAGAAAAGAAATTGAGCTTTGGCATTAGGGATAAAGGTTAACAGGAGCCCAGTAAATTTTGTTCAGTTGGTTCATTGTTGTGGCAGTTGTTGATCTACATGAGAATATTAGCATTATGGCTGCTATGTGATGGAAAATCAAAAAATATGGTAGGAAAGAAGAAATGTATGTAGGAGAAAATATTTTTAATTTTTCCATTTAATATTTTCTTGAAATGCTTCTCTAAATCAGACTAAGAGGATGCAAATAAAAATGAGACATTGATCATAGGATGATAGACATATAAAATATGGTATAAATCTTATTGGACAAATTCTCCAATTGAAGAAAGCATAATCTGCTGTACGAGCAGGAAGGCTTAAGTCTGCTTGTGGGAAGACATTCTGAAAAGAGGCTGGAATTAAATGATAATCTCTGTAATATAATGATGTAAAGTGATGGCACTATATTCTCCAGAATCACGGGTTCCATAGAAAGACTTTTTTTTTTTTAATATAGGCTGCTGTTAATTTTTAAAAGAGAGCACTGTAATAGAATGGAGAAATGTTGTTTTGGTTTGGGGCTTGGGAGGATGGGGCATAAATTAGAAACAGTGATTTTACATGGGATGTTACTAAAGCAATTCCGGTGAGAACTGATGGTATCAGAACTGAATAATGTCAGCTGTTGGAGACCAGGAAGGCTCTTCTATGTCCTACATTTGCTACAACGAATAAAAGGCTCTGTTGAACTGTTGACTTCATCCAGCCTATGACACCAAACAAATATAACATGCATTTGTTTTGTAAACATAGACTTAATGTTACCCTAATTTTAGACTTTATGATTGTTTGACTTGTATTTCTTTAGTCTTCTTTATTATATCTCTTAATCAATCCTTTACCTTAGTTTTCCCTTTAAATCAAATACATCATTGCTTTTATTCTGGGAGGTGGATAAAGCCAAAGTAAATACACCTGAATGAAGCTTCAGAGTATGAAACTATGATTGGGAATGAAGACTATCTCTACATATACTTTATTTTAAGAGCTGGGAAGGTGCACAATTTTTTTTTTTTTTTTACAATTCGTATTATTTAGAGTCAAAAATGTAAATGTTAAAACACTATCTTAAAATATTTTATTACTATTACTTTATTCAACTTACATACATTCCTTGAGCTGGTGAGAATATTACAGTGATATTTACTATCACTGCACAGTTATATTTTGTACAGTTAGCATTTTTTACTATTTATTAACTAAAAATGCCTTTGTTTTCCCAAAATTTATTTCTCTCATTCATCAGTGAGATTAAAAAATATATTAAAGTTTAAAGCCTCCATATGTATTGTCTTCAGAATAAAAGTTTAATAATAAGTTTATCTAAGTATAGAATGTAAATAAGCCTGTTTGTTTTTTATGCATCAAAGATTATAAAATATGTTAAAAGATGGTAAGGACCTGTCAGGCCACTCTTGTGCCTGTTTTGTAAAACAATTTCTAAAAGACAACATGCTTTTATTCTAGCAACTCTTCAACTTTATTTATAATCCATAGACACAGAAATGCAATTACTTTGCAAATATAAGCTTATCTGGAGACATGCAGTCTTAATCGGTATGACTTTACTTAGATGCCTTATGAACTCTTAACTTCTTTGTAATACCTGAATCAAAATTATTAGTTATTGTTGTGTCCTTCACTCGGAATTCTAGGGTAGGCAGTGCCTAAGGCATGGCAGAGTTATAGTGAATAGCAGGAGTTTTGCAGGCCTATGATTCCGCATGTGTTCCTGACTGTTTCTTTGTTGTCAACTACAGAAAATGGGATGGATCTGTTATGTATCCATGCTGATGCTCTCCAGAGATTCTGACAGAGGTGAAAAAATAAATGGTTTGAGGCGGGCACATTAAAGTGACTCTCATGTTGGTGAAACTGTTTTATGGTTTCAGCAGAGAACTATCTATAGGCAGTTAATAATTTCATTTTATCTTGAGTTTCCTGTATTATCGAACTAAACATAAAGAGCCTTTGAAACAAAGCTGTGTATAAGGTTTTGACTGCCTTTTAAGTGAGTAGAGCTCACTCTGGTAGGGTGGGAATTCATTAGTAAAATGGGCACTGCAATTGGTTGTGTTTCCATTGAAAAAGAAAACACTGAAATGGAAATTCTGTGAAATATTGATGTCCTATTTTTTTTCTTGAGAGTTTTTCAAGCAAAGCTGTGAAACGCATAAATTAAAGCTGATTTCCTTTCTCTAAATATTGAATCCCTTGCTTTTAGGGTTTGCTTTCAGACAATTATAAGTTTTCCGGAAATTCTAAACCAAAAGATATTTATTATCAAGTATTAGGAGGATTAAAATCATTGGAAATATATTTAAAAGGTTCTGGCCACACTTCCAGGAATGATTTCTACCTTTCAAATGAAACCACCTCTGCTGTAATCACTGCTCAAATACAGGAAAAAAAATACCACAACAACCGACAGCAAGAAAACACACTAACAATCAG
This sequence comes from Plecturocebus donacophilus, assembly GCA_004027715.1. Lineage (NCBI taxonomy): Eukaryota > Metazoa > Chordata > Mammalia > Primates > Pitheciidae > Plecturocebus > Plecturocebus donacophilus. The sequence goes on along the minus strand of PVKP010012412.1, from coordinate 41,335 downwards.
AAAGCAGACATGACATAAGTTCATTATCTCTGTCCTGATTTGTATGAGCACACAAAGGACACCTTATTTCCTTTCTCCTTGTTTTCTTAACCAGTTTGCCATTTATTTGATGTGAATACATCTGATTGATCAGACCTAAATTGTATCCAGAAAATTCACAGCAAGGGCATCTGAGAAGTAGAGCTTGCAGATTTTTAACCTCTCCAATGCATCAATACACACTAGAAGAAAATTCAAATGGACCTTGACCATCAATACATATTACATGTCTATCCAACCTTTAAGATACTTCTGTGAAGTTTATTGTAAGTGGAAATTCTGTATATGAATGTATATGAGACTCTAGTTTCCACTTAAATTATATGATTAAAGATATGTTCCTATAGAAAGCAGAAAAAAATCAATATCAAATTGTATACTCTATGAGGCAGTTACTTCCACTTGCCTTAATTTTCCTAATGGTTTTAATGGAGTCCCAATAAGATGAGTAAGCTACAAGGAGAAAGGGGTCCCAGGTTGGGGAGAACAATTGTTCTGACAGACAGCTAATCACAATTGCCTGGCAAGACATCCTGTTCCCAAGTACCTCATTCTGTATACAGCACGACCTTATTTGCACACCTCATCTGCACGTAGCCATTCCAGTATGACCCAATATACCTTCCCTCCAGCCCCTGCCTGTTGGCAGGACAGCCCTTTTTCTGCTGTGCTGCCTGTTGCAACCTTGCAATTTATCTTTGCACTTTCTCTAATAAATCTGCCTTTTTTTTTTTTTTTTATCTATGACAGTCTTAGTAAATCCCTTTACTGCCTGTGATGATGGCCACAGCCAGTCACACCTTCAGTGTTTTGGTGGTTCATATGGAGAGTACATTGGGAATGCCTGAGGAGTGCAGGGGTGCTGGAAGACCTGTCCTTTACTCTCTTCTCTTCCTCTCCTCCAACTCCAGCCTCTCATGGACAGCATCTGAGCCTAGGGACAACTGAAGATCCCTAGCTGGGGCCACTCCCTGGCAGTCCAGAAAGTTCTAACAGAAAGAGTTATGACAACAGCCACCCAATCAAGTGAGAGTTTGGTGTTTTGCTTTCCCTTCCAGTCCTCCAGAAGACACAATCTAGTGTCCCTCTGGGAATTGATGGCTACTGGCCAGGGCCACTCTGGTGTAGCCTAAAAACCAAGGAGTGAACAGATTTGGCTCCCTTGCCCAGAAAAGAGGAAGGCTCCCCTTTCTGGTCAAAAGTTCCCAATACCTATGTGTGGTGCAATTAACCATAGAAGCTCAACCAGGATGAACCCACACAACTTCTGAGAAACTTAGACACCTCTTTCTCACTCTAAACTCTCTCATGAAGACAACTAGGCATCCTGCTCCGAAGTCTTAAGCCAGGTGATCCCAACCAGCACTGGAACAGTGAATCTTCCTTTAACTTTTTCCCCTCACACTTGGATGGAGCACCCTGCATAATTCATACTGAGCTGAGCTGGGGTTGCTCACCCAGGGTTCATCCAGTGGAAGGCCCTAGCACCTGGAGAACCTTTCTAATAGGTGGGACACCCCTTTGAAAGGTGCATCTTGGAGTCCTTCAGCGGACGTGAGTGGAACCCTTTCCCCTTGGCAGGATGCCCTGATAAAAATGGTGGTTTGTGTCCCACCAGACATTTTTTTACTGGCCCTATCATTGAACAATGCCACTCCATTCCCTCAGACTTGCTTCTTAGCTGCATTTTAAAGCATTAGGAAAAAAATGGCCCTCAAACTCTCAAAAAGAAACATCTAATTTCCTCGTGTCATACAGCATGGCCACTTTATAAACTTCCATATCAGGAATGCTCCTGGCCTCCAGGAGGGACCCATGCTCCCAAAACTATCTTACAGCTTGGCCTCTTCTTTCATAATTCCTCTGTATGGTCTGAAGTTTCTTCTGTCCAGGCTTTCATGATTCTCTCTCAGGATCCTAACCTGCAACAGACCTGTGGAATGTGCTTCATTAGATTCTGTGGCCCCACTGACTTTTCTGATATTTTGGACAACCTTTCTTTTACTTTCTGTCATTTTCCCTAACCAGATGAAATCAGTTAAGGCCATACCTTCTGTTCCTAATAAACCACCTTTACATTCAATTATACCTACTTCATCTGATCCTTCTCCCTCCCCTTCCCCACAATATCCCAACCTTGGATGTGGTTTTCCAGTGCCTCACAATCATTAAAGACCCTTCTTTCTTTTACACACTAGATAGGGGCCACGTATGATCCCATTTCCTCTCCTGAAAAAGTTCTGCTGCTCCAGGAGGTGGCAAATCGGATCTAGGCACCATCAGAGCCCATGTTCCTTTCCCAATGTCTAATCTTTCCCAAATAGAAACTAAGCTTGGCTCTTTTGGTTAGGACCCTTCTCCCTTCATGAGGGAATTTAGAGGACTTACTGTTTCCTTCAACCTCAGTTAGCAGGAGGACATCTATATTATTTTTGCCACCTGTTGCACTGATGAAGAAAAATCGTGCATTTGGTCTCTGACTCAAAGATGGGCAGATGAGGTGCATGCCTGAAAACCCCAGAATTCTGATCCTCAGAGAACTTCAGTGCCTGACATTAATCCTAGATTGGGTAATCAAGAGGAGACTGTAACAGAGAACATTGTAATCACATGATCAATTACTTGATTGAGGCCATGAAAAAAGCTACTATTAGTTATTCCAAACTAAGAGAAATAATGCAGGTGTCAAATGCAAACCTGGTCTATTCCATTACTGGCTGGCTGAGGCCATGAGAAAATATGTTAACATGAACCGCAAGAACCCAGATGGTCTTGCCATCTTGGCTGTTTATTTCATCAACCACACATCTGCAGATATTAGACACAAACTCCAAAACTTAGATCACAGACCACAAACTCTCCCTCCATTGCTGGACATGGTCTTCAATGTCTTCAATAACAGAGAGGAGGTCTTGAGACTCAAACATGACAGGAAGGAATGAGAAAGAGATAAGTGGCTGGCTACAAGATGGCCACCACTATCACTAATTCCCAGCCTATATCAAAGCTTCAGGCCAGCAATTGGGAGGTGGCCTAGAAGGTACCAAGGGATCCCCAGTTTGCTGTCTCTGTTGCCAGTCAAAGCACATTAGCTGACACTACTGAAACTCTTCCCAGCCATCATTGAGTCCCCAGTGACCACCGCCTGGCCCCTGCCCACACTGCAAACAAGCAGAGCACTGGAAACAGGACTGCCCTCTCTCATGTGGAAAAGTCACCCATTTACCAGCAACATCAACTGTGGGCCAACATGGGAGAATAGCAAAGGCAAATGCCCTTAACTTTGTTCCTTGACTGTGAGGAAATCTATGGGAACAAAAAAGAAAAGAGGATAAATCTCAAGGAGGGCCTCTCTGTCTCAGGGATCGGCAAGACCCAGAGGCCATCCTGGCTTCTGCGTTTTTCATTACTATGGCTGAACCCTAGACATGGCAGGAAGAAGAACTGAGTTCTTGATCAACACGAAAGCAGATTTTTCTGCCCTATTAATTTCCTAGACCTTCTCTTTGTTCTTCAATGTCCCTCACTGGCGTAAAAGGTCAGCCAAACTAGAGATGACTTCTCCTTCAGTAAGTACCTTTGGGAAAAACATTTTCACTCATTTTTACCTTGTCTCACCAAGTTGCCCAATCTTGCTACTTGAGAGGGACACGATGACAAAACTCCAAACCAGCCTTCAAGTGTGTGAGCTTGCAGGCCCATTATTAGCTTTACTAGCACCTGGAACCAAAAGCCCAAAGGTAATAAAACCGTTCATTATACAACTAGTTGCTAAGGAGATAGGGACTTTGACTCCAGGACTTTCATTTTTCACAGATCCTATAAAAATTCACCTTAAAAATCCCAACTCCTTCCCTAGGAAGCTCCAATACTTTCTAAAGCCTGAAGCTCAAATAAACTTATAGCTCCTAATAGAAAAAATTTTGGCCACGGGATGACTGCGTTGTTGTAACTCACATTGTAACGTACCCATCTTGGCAGTCAAAAGTTCTGATGGTACCTGTAGAATGGTACAAGACCTGAAGGCCATCAATGAAGCAGTAGTATCAGTACATCCCATTGTTTCCAATTCTTACACGCTGCTGGGGCATATTTCTTCTGGCACTTCTTGGTTCACCAGACTAGATCTAAAAGATGCCCTTTTTTGCATTCTAGTACACCCCATCTCTCAATTTGTATTTGTCTTTGAATGGCGAAAGACCCTTCCACTCATGTTTCCCAACAATTTAGCTGGGCAGCCCTGCCCCAGAAATTTAGAGCTAGCCCAGACCTGCTTGGACAAGCTGTCTCCAAAGATCTGTCCAGCTTTCAACTGTCCCTCTATAGAGCCCTGCTTCAGTATGTTGATGGTCTGTTTATTTGCTGTTCAATCAAAAATGCCTGAGACCTGAATACTAATAAAACTCTTCAGAGATTGGCCTCCTGAAGTCTCTCCTTCCAGGGCTCAAATCTCCCCTCAGTAGGTTCAATTCTTGGGACTAACATTAACCCTAAGGTCCAAGGGTCTCTCAGACCACCACAAAAATCTTACCTTCTTATCACATGGGCATTCCATTCACTAAACAGCAGTTGCCGTCCTTTCTGGGCATAGTAGGCTTTCATCACACTTGTACATCCTAATTTGAACTTATAGCAAAACTTCTGTATGAAGAACTACAAGGACCAGGGGAGGAACACTTAAGTTAAAATCTTGATGGACAATGCCCTGAAAACCTTCAAACAAGCACTCACCACCACCCTGGGCCCTGGCCTTGACATATCCCAGAAAGCCTTTTTACTTGTAAGAACATGAGAGAAGGGGTGTCACCCTTGGAGTCCTTACACAGCCACTGGGACCCCCACAATGGCCAATTGCTTATTTATCAAAAACCCTTGACCTGGTGGCATGGAAATGGTCTCCATGTCTATGAGCATTGGCATCTGTGGGAAAAACATACTTTGGTACTAGTACTAGTTAGAATATCAGGTTCATCCGATAGTAGGTAGCTAGTCAGGCATGAGCAGAGCAGGAGAGGGCTCCACCCTCATCTCCCACCAGGAATATCGGGCAACCATGAGGTAATGGTCAGGCACTTAATTACACTGTCTTTCTAAAATAATAATTGATCACATCTGGTGCCAGGTAAAGGCAGTCTCCCAGTAAATAAATAGATAAATAAATAAATAAACCAAGCCTATTATAAAACTGGTGGTTAGCACTTTCCCAATAAGATCTCAGGAACTGAGTGAGTGGACTCAAGCATGCATATAAAGAGGTAGAGTTTAACTGCTATAAGACCTTCCACTAGGAATGCTATACAGGTAAGGGAAGAATGCTTCAAGTGAGCATGCGTACAACTCCAGTTAACACGCTGCACATGTGGCGCTTCCCAAGTGCTGCTACTCATGCGGACAGAAAAGGGAAGAATCAGGGGAGAAGTAACAGAAGACCTGGAAGCATGGCAACATGTAAAATCTCAAGTCAAAAGGTCAAACCATGCACTTGATCTCTCCAGCCACCTGCTTGGCCCTCTTCCAAATGTATTTTACTACTTTTTATTCCTGCTCTAAAACTTTTTAGTAAATTTTCATTCCTTCTCTAAAACTTGGCTCTGTCTTTCTTTCTGCCTTATGTCCCTCGTCTAATTCTTTCTTCTGAGGAGGCAATAATTGAGTTTGCGGCAGATCCGTACTGAATCACTGTTGCTAACAGTTACATACATTTGAGTCAAGAAAGCGTGTTCTCTTTGCTGGCAAAACAGAAGATTTGATTTTATTATTACCTTACAATGGATTAGCTAATTATTACCAAAAAGCTAATCTTTGAGAAAATAAATACACAAGGGCAGTTATCTAAAATAAAATAAATATATAAAAGTTATTAAAACTAAATGGCATGGAGTAATTTAAGGAAAATTATATCAAAGTAGTATATGCAAAAAAGGAATATTAGATACAACATGTGAGTTCTGTCTACTCAAATGAAAATGGTAGCAAATGAAGTGCTAAGAACAGAAGACAAATTCACTCACAGTCAATGTTCTGCCTGTGGCTGATTTTTGTGGTTATTTGGTAATTTAAGTTTCTGAATAGAATGTATGTTCTTAAATTTCAACTAAACATGGAATAAATTTTCTAATGCATAGAGTTCCTCAAAAAGTTCATAGAAAATGACTATTATGAAAAAATGCATAGATTTAGACATTTTGGCACAAAAGTAAACCCAGTCTAACTTGTTGTAACATCTCTGAACAGGATATAGTTTGAGGAATTATGAAGGTTAAGACATTGGTTTGAAAAGAGTGCTTATCAGAGAAACATGGATTCTGCTAAAATTAAAAAAGAACAATCATCAAATTTATGTTGGAGTTTGGATGCAAGAATGGTGAAATCATTTCTACATTACAGAATGTTTATGTGGACAACACCATCAAATAAATCAGCAGTTGACCAAAGGAAGTTTCTTATAAGAGATAAGATATGTTAAACTTAACTTTCAAAGTAGCAGACCACCCATCCACATCAATTTTCAATGAACAAAAAATCTTGTTTGTGACCCAATTGAAGAGAAAAGATGATTACTAGCATAAGCCATATCCAATACCATAGACATCTGAAACAGTTCAGCTTACACAATTCTGACTGAAAAATTAAAGTAGAGCAAACTTTTCTCTTGTTGGGGGTCGAACCATTGCTAACAGATCAGCTGCAAACAATTTCAGAGCTTTCAGTAGAAATTTCAAACTGAAGTGGGATTGAGATCCTGCAGCATTTGTTAGAAGAATTGTAACAGGAGATGAAACATGGCCTTACCAGTATGATCCTGAAGACAAAGCACACTCAAAGCAATGGCTACTAAGAGGTGGACATTATCAAGTCACAGCAAAAGTGCACCAGTCAAGAGCAAAGGTTATGGTGACATTTTTTTTTTTTTTGAGAATGTTCAAGATATTTTGCTCACTAACTTTGTGGATGGCTAAAGAACAATAATATCTGTTTATAATGAGAGTGTTTTGAGAAAGTTAGCCACGCTTTAGCAGAAAAAAATGCCCAGGAAAGTTTCACCAGAGAGCCTTTCTCCACCATGACAATGCTCCTGCTCATTTGCCTCATCAAGCAAGGGCTATTTTATGAGAATTTCTATGGAAAATCACCAGGTATTCACCCTACAGTCTAAATTTGACTTTTTTTTTCTGACTTGTTTTCTTTCCCCAGCTTGAAAAATCTATAAAGGGCACCAGTGTTTTTTCAGTTAATAATTTAAAAATAACTGCACTGATGTGGTTAAATTCCCAGGACCCTCAGTTCTTCAGGGATGAGCCAAATGGCTGGTATCACTGCTTATAAAAGGGTCTTGAACTCGATAGAGGATTTTATGTTAAGAAATAACATTTAGATTTTAATTTTTATCTTTTAATTTTATTTTTTTCTACAGATTTTAGGAAGTTTCCTCATATATGTTCCATACTATGAAATATTTGTAACTGGCATATAATACATTACAATACCAAAAAGCGCCACAGATAAAAACTTTAAATGCCCTCAGGTATATGTATTATGTTCCTATTGCTGCTAGAACAAATTACAAAATTTTGTGGATTATACAATAGAAATTTATTTATTTTTTTTAGTTTTGGAAGTTAAAAGTTTATAATGTATCTCATGGAACTCAGTTTAAGGTGTGAAAAGTTCTGCACCTCCTCCTTGGTGTCTAGAAGATAATACATTTCTTTGCCTTTTTCAGTTTTTAGAGGATGCCCACAATCCTGGGCTTAAGGCTGAACTTTCTTATTTCCAAAGCCAGCAATGTCAGGCAGAGTTTGTCTCATGCAGCAGTTTCTCTGGTCTCTGGTCTCCCTTTTCTGCCCGCCACTTCCACTTTTAAAGACCATCTTATGCCGGTCCCACTGGAATAATCCAGCTAATCTCCTCATTTTAATGTCGGCTGATTAGCAACTTTATTGTTATCTGTAACCTTTAGTCATTTTCCTTTGTCATATAAACTGACATATTCCCATCTTTGGTGATTATTATTTTGCCTGTCACTGTGTTTGTGATCATTTATTTCAGTGTTTCATTTAAAATGTACTTGGCAGTATTTTAGAAACTCAACACATTTTCTAATGTTGAGATACAAAGACAATAACATTTAAATGCATAATACAACACATGTTTTCAAGTCAAGATGTTTGAATTCCTCGACAGAGTTTAACAGAAGTTAGGAAAATCTGATTGTTTCTTTTTCTGTACAAATATTACTATAGACAGATTGACATAATAAAAGGCAAGCATCATTGTATCTGTAGTTCTTTGTTAGTGTCAATTTCTCTATGATACTTGAGTAAATGATGAAAGTATCAAGAACATCAAACTAGTAATAGTTTTCAAAACAAAAGATAAATTTATCTGATTACAGTGAATCAATATTATTTTTGTTAATCGTTGCTATGAACAGTGCACCTCCAAATGTGCTTATTAGTCTTCAAGAATAAAAAACATTTCAAGGTGGATTGGGACTAAATTTCAAGAAACTTACTTAACTCTATGTATTTATGAGTTCTGACAATTCGTCAACTCTATTTATGCTGAAGGAACACAATGCTAATATTTGTCATGACATGTACAGAAGAAAAGTGCTTAGTGCTACATTTTCTATATAATTTTAATACAATTTTTCAAAAGAGAGGAATTTGCAAGTTAAATGTCTAGAAGTACAATCTCAATCCTTTTAAAAGACATATTAATTTTCCAAGATTGGGTTTGTTTCATTAATTATGTCCAAAGGGATGAAGTCAGAGGAAATATTTTTTAAATATAAATGCAAGCACAATGTGTTGGAAATAGTAAAAATTCATACTGAAAAGCATTTTTCATGTGACTAGGAATTTAACAATTTTAAGATTTTCGTATACATCTGATTAAGATTCTTTGGCAAATATAAATAATTTAACATTCAAGACACAAAATAATACTAAGACATGTAATCAATTGCCAGTATATTTTGGATTTGATCAAATTACAATATTAGTGGTGATGAAAGTAAATGTTACTTGATTTTAATCAGGAATATTTTCTGGATGTTGGTAAGTAATACGTTGAAAGGTAAGTGCACTTAAAGGCAGAATTTTGTAGGAAGGTTATCTTCAGTTTAGTTATAGATTTACATATCTGCTTTCAGAAAAAAAAAATTCACCAAAAAACCTCGTCTGTGCCTGCAATAAATAATAGGTCATCTACCTGCTCTAAGTCTCCTCCACATAGTACTTACTGGAGTGCTTAGAATTCTTGAGGGATCTAGGGGAGGTAAAGATGTATACACCTTATACTCCAGTCATAGAATACATAATGTATAATTCCAAATAAACCCAGAGGCTTGTAAGAGAATAAATTACAAGAGTGAGATACTGGGTTAGGGAGAACTAAATTTACATCAGTAGAATAGAATGCAGCATATGTATAATATGTATTGTACAATGTATTGTAGAATATTAATACAATGGAGTAATAGACCAATGTCACAATGAAAAACAACAACATACACACAAATTAACATAAATAAATACAGCAGATTTAGGGTGAAGAAAGCAAGTTTAAAATTAAGATGTCATGTAGTTAAATTATAAAAATGCATATAGTATTTATGAATTAGAAAAAATCAAAATAAATCCATTAAGAATTTGTGGGTATGCATTAAAATATAAAGATATGCATGAAAAAGTACAGAAATAAGTGCAATGGTCAGCTCCTGGTAGACAGACAAATTTATTCAGGAAAGAGACATAGAGGACTTCAAACATATTTGTAGTATATGAATTCTCATGTTGGGTGGTAGTTACCTCAGGTTTTTTTTTCAATTGATTTTGATTGTCTAAGTGATTTCATAAAGACAACTTTCTTTATACAAGTATTATCTGCTAGTTCATGCTTTCTGTTGTGTCATTTTTTTTTTCTATTTTGTAACAGTGAAACTTTGGAAAACAGAGTTAGCAGAGATAATTCCTTTCCAAAGCATCTTGCCTTAAGCAAAATTTCCAAAGTGCCAGTCCGGATACAGCTTGCAGAGTGATTTCCTTTAGAAATCAGGCCAACTTCCACCTTCGTCTTCCTTAGTTATTGATGAGAAGAATGTGGTCAGCAGTGCTTTCACAGAATGGAAACAGATTTTGGGTACTAGCTGGCCCTTAACAATTGGTAGTCTGCCCTCTCTGAAATAGACACTAGAGCCTCAGTGTATTCGAACCTCTTCCCAACTCATCTTCAATCAAGTAATTTAGAAACAAAAATTGTCACTCAAAAACTGTGACATTGGAAACCACTGACCTAAAAGATTCTTACCAGGAAATTTGATTGAGGTCACAGTAGACTCCTTCCCTCAATAGCTGTGTCTGCTGATTCTACTAACAGTGTCTCCCACAATTATATAACATGGATTTGAAAATTGTTTCTGTGGCTAACTCATAGCAAATATGCTTAGTAAATGCACGTTGATTACACAAGAACCTGTGGTGAAGAAGCTTGTCTACCTTGAGAATGTCAGGTGCCTCAACTTGATGTAATCACTAGATGCTCTCTTATTGGGTGAGCATTCAATATAGAAACAGTCACGTGAAGATATTAGAAAGGATAAACCTTATTATAACATCATGCATCATTGCATATTTCTGAAATCATTAGTTCAAGTTCATTTTCAATGTATCAGTGTCATTTTCATAATAATGATGCAGTTTTATTTATTATAGTACATTTTCACTTTGGATTGCATCTTTACAAACTACATCATAAGTGGAGTTTGAAGAACCTTATGATTAGGTTATTCCTATAAATAGTTTGACAGATAAAAACATTTTATGCAATAACTGTTGTATAAAACTCTGCTATAGGACATTAACTCTGCTGAGGTAGAATTGATGTGGTAATAGTGCACTGTATCTTTATGGCATCATTACACAAAGGCACACAACAATTTTCAGTAATAATTTTAATAATAATAATAATAAAGTGTTCATTTACTTTGGCTTTAAGTTAGCAGTTTCATCAAGCAAAACAAACTATTATCAAAAATTCATTTTCTGCTTTGTGTTCTGTTATAAATATTTGAAAAAGAGGTGAGAATGAAGTATGCAAATAGTTATATTTTATATTGAGATATCTTTAGAAAAATAGGGTCTCTTCTTTGCTCCTTGAATGAACCAAGTTGTAACTGAGAATCAATTTTAAATTACTTTTCACTGTAGCATCCCTTCCTCAAGATAATTAAAATTCCTGGTTATATTATATACAATATTATATTTTCCTTAAATTTCACAGGATGGGAAAAAAGTTTAATATGTTGTCTAGGAAAGTCTTTCAACTGTATAGCTTTCCAAAAGAAAAACCCAATTTCATATTCTAACAGTGTGTGTTGAAAAACATAGCAATGATTTCTTGAAAACTCTTCCAGGAATGACTACAGGAACCCAAATTCTGTTCTGAAAAGGCTACAGTACTTGTTCCTTGACATTTTCAAAGTTCATGTGATCCTGAGAAATGATTAAAGGTTATCTCTAGAGCATATTGCTGATGACAGTTTCCCTAGTTTGCTGTAGTTCATAGGTAACAAAGAATGTATTGTTTTTAAGAATTTTTATTTGATTTTTCACTTTAGCTTTCAGTTCACCACCTAAGACATTATTTGTTCCCTGAGTCGATATAGAGTCCTATGTACTCCAGGATACACTATCACTGACAGTGACATAATCATAAAATTCTAGACTTAAAGATCATTTTACTTCTATCATTTCCTTTTATTTTGTTCCATCTGAATGATATATTATTCCTTTATCATAGGTGAAAATAAATAGAACCCAATAATTATCTTGTAATCTATTACCAAGTTTCATTTGTATAAGGGCTATATACCATAATATTCAGAACATCTCACACTTGAAATACTTGCAAGATTAACATGTATTATTTATTTTAATCTAAAATTTACTTTCATTTACTATAAGCTGATTTTAAAAAATTCAGACAACAAATGCAGACAAAGTATATTTACTATTTTATGTTTTAAATTAAATAACTATAATTATAAATGTAAATGTAAATAGAAATTCTAAAATTTTCTTCTGTACCCCAGAGGATCCCTATTTTAGAGATCACTAATCAAAAGTCTAATATGCAAACATTAACTGACTATTGCCTAGTGTGTACCAAGTTCTTATGCTCTCATTGATTATAAATTAATACATGTCAGTTCACCTCTTCCACCTTCTCTTTCTTTTCTACTCTCTGTCTCTTCAATTCTCAAGATTTGGAAATAATGATGTCAAAATGGAACCATGTTGGGTGGCAGACAGAGTTCATACTTCAAATTCTTTTTTATGCTTTCATGTGTGAATTTTCCAGAGAAAGAGACTTTCTCTATAATCCACAGAAATCTCGTAGCAACATTTCATTATGTAGCAAAATCAAAAGGACAGTTTTCCAAATATTCCTCATTCCGATACCTGCTGATGTTTTGTGCCCATTCGTACTCTTTTCTCTTACCTTTCCCTTTGTTCTATATAGGATGGTTTTTTTTCTTCCTTCTTTCTCTTTTTAATTCCTCACTTTACAGATGATTTGACTGGGGTACAGTGAACTAAACTGGCTTGTGTATGAGAGCCTGTGATGGACAGTGGGCACAAAGTTGGATAACGTGTAGTTTCTTCTGTTAAGGGGCTCAGTCTATTTTGTGATGTTGATGTTTATACATAAGTTATACTACCAATGACTAAGAATAAGAACTTTTGAGCTCAGTCTGCAGGTTAATCTCAGTTCTAACATAAAGTAGCTGTGTAACCTTGACCTGGATACTTATCTTTCTTTGCTTCGATTACTTTATCTGTACAGAGAGGTAATTTTACTAATTATGTAAACTTTGCATATGACAATGAATTGGGTTGAAGCCGATAAACAATAAAACAGCTTCTAACATAAATACAGCATTCAAAAAACAAAACTCACTATTATAAAGTATTATGGAAATATGGGCAGTCATAAGGGAGAATATAAACTAATTGCAGAAGGCAGCTTAGCAAAGCACAAGAGATTTGGTATAGGCTGGCTAGTCTATTATTAAATTTTCACATATTGTCTATTTTTAACTTGTTTGATTTTGCTTTTATTGGATGCTTTAATTGAATGCACCATCCTACTTGATGATTTGTCAGTTCTTTCTAAAACACAATGTTACATAAAATAAATAGAGGTTAATGAAGGCAAAGCATTTGGATCAACTTCACTAACTAATGTCAGAATACTTCCACAATATTTCAAAATAATGGACTACTTTTTCCTTCGGTTTACATAGCTTGATCCTTAAAGGTTATAAGCAAATTTTTCTACAAATCAGAATTCTTAAATAATTATCTGAAACAATGTTTTAAAACTGTTTCACAATGTCATCTAATAGGATCAGAATATAAGTATACAGTACTTTCCATTACTGAAATGCACATGAGTTGATTTGATGAGTGTTTTGGAGTGGGAGTGGTAATGATGTGAGATGAGATGGAATGAGCTTGGGAAAACCCAAAAATAAAAATAAGGAAGGCAAAAGAGAAAAGCTGTAAACAACAAAAGGCCTAGAGGTTTTATACTTTTGAAACACTTATGGGACAGCTTCCTAGGCTTGGCCACGAGTGCTATCATGACTGTATCATTACTTATTGCTTCTAGGAAAAAAAATTACCTGAGATTTTGAGAGAAAATTGTCTGAGATTTTGAGAGAGTCTTGTAATAGGGATAGAGGCAAAAAGTAGAGAAATAGAAGTTATAAGTCAGATGGTAGACCATTTTACATCCGCAAGCCGTGTGACGTGAAACACGGAATGAGCACCACAGATTGCCTGAGTACCTATATTGTGCTAAGTGTTGGAATAGACAAAATGCCCTTAAGAAGTTTGCAAACTAAGCCAAAAGAAAGCTACACATGATCTTTCAGCAACAGAAAAGTAAAATGGAGGTTACTAAAGCATCACAACCCAAGCATAATTTTTTACAAGAATCAATTAAAGAGAAGATGCATATCTCTGTGTCCTGCAGATAAATGGTTAATGCACTGAAGTCTGATGTTTAATTACCTGTTTTTATTTCACCCTTCATTATTTTTGCTTTCATAGCTACACATGTTACTCTGGTCATAAAATTATATAGTCCATTTTAAGGTGCAGCTACGATATTTTTCTGTATGATTTCCTGATGCAGAATATTTTGCCAGCGGCCAACACTCCATGAATGTTTTCCTCCAATTAGTTTCAAATTTATAGCCCTTAAACTTTGGCAGTGTCATGTCATTAAACAGGGAAATCTATGTTCCTGTAATCAATTAAAATAGTTTCTAAGTCCCAGCCTCCTCCATCTGATCACTCTACTTGACAAGATGAAGACAGTAATCTCAATTTTTAATGTTGAAACATACAAAATGTTCTGAACGTTAGACAAAGTCCATCCATATCAGATCCTGTGAAAAAGAGAAAATACACCAATTTGCAGGAAAACACAAAAGTAGCTCACTTGTAGTGCATACACGCAATGTAGATCCAGATAAAGGGAATAATTTGTATCATGGCAGAGGTGGAATGGTATAAATGGTACATTCAAGTTAATATAATGTAAAATGTTAGTATATTAGCAGGAGGAAGCAGTTGCTTATCCGTGGTAAACATGGCAATTAAGTAAAAGTCAAACTGGGAAGAACCTTTTTTCTTGATGAAGAGATTAAGTATATCATCCAGTCTAAAGGCTTTTGATAGATAATTAATTTAATTAGACCTTTAAGAGAATTATTTGAGCAGTTGTTTGAGTAATTAAGTCGAAGTTGAGGTGAAGACCAAATGACAAGTTTACAATTTGTTGCAGTAATCAAGGGAGAAGAAATTAAGATTCTGAACTAGTTGGCTGAGAACAACCTCTTACGTGAAGCAAGCAGAGTATGACCTATGAGATCTCCACTCTCTAAGTATGTATTGACACAGGTGTGGAGCCTGAGCAGAGAATCCATCTCTTCATGTCAAGATGTTAAATCCACAAGAAAGGTCATTTCACATAAAGTAGCAGGATTGTGTCATGCTGTATTTCACGTTGTGTTAAACATCCTACATTGCCAAACAAGTGTGGATTTAAATGATCATAAGTATGTTTAGTCTAGGCAGGCAAGCCATAGGAGGGTTTACAATGTTCACAGTTCAACTTCATTAATGTCCCAACTGCTTCTTATACCAAAAGAAGTATGGCTTATATTATTTTAAGCCTACTGAAACCGTATTCCCTCTTTTCCTCTCTAGAGGATTCTGGTGCTTTTGTTTTATTTTTCTTTAATATTTGCAGACATTAATTCTGAGCCTAACATAAATGACCAGTGGCCCATTACACAGCCCCAGGAGATCATGAAATCATGTGCCCAAGTTGGTCAGGTTGCAGCTTGATTTTATATGTTGTACAAAGACAGAAGATATCAATCAATACATGTATGATATATATTGGTTCAGGTGGGAAATGTGGTACAATTTGAAGTGGAGGCTTCCAGGTGGTAGGTGAATTTAAAGATTGCCTGACTGGCAGTTTGTTGAAAGAGTTATTAAGATTTGCAATCAATGGAAAGAAAATCAGGGTTAAGATAAGGAGTTGTGGAGACCCAGTTTTTATCACTCAGATAAATTCTCCAGGTGACAGGATGTGGGTAACAGATGGAGATTTTCCCCACAAGAGGCAGCTTTGCAGAGTCATTTCAAAATATGTCAAAAAAATACACATTGGAGTTAAATATTTCAATTTATTTCAGGGCCTATTGTCTGTCATATGATGCTATAATAGAGTTAGGCTGGGATTTGGTGTCTTATTGCTACAAAAGTGTGTTTCTGTCAGGCTTAAGACCTCTGTTGTAATGTTAATGCTTATCAGTTTTGCCTGAATTCCAATGGAAGGAGGGCGTAGTGAGGTCTGTCCGACCCTGACTTCTCATCCTGCCTGCTCATCCTAGCCTGAACTACGTTTTCAGGTTTACTTTGGAATGCCCTTGGCCAAGAAGAGAATTCTATTCAGTTGGTTTGCAGGGCTTAGAAATTTATTTCTGGTTTACATTTATACCCTTCTGGCCAAGATTTGCCAGAGGCAGCATCAATGGCCACCAAACTTTATTCTGTTCATAGGAGCCACGGTAGCATGGCTACCTGCCCTAGGTCCACCCTGTCCGGCAGTGGGACCCCTATGGCCAAAGAATTAAGACTCGAAAGGCCTATAGCTAATTTAAATGTTGTAGGCCAGATGGGAATAGAGGCAGATAGGCATTCATCAATGGTTAACCCTCTTTTAGCAAAATAGAAGCCCAAAACCAATGCCAAAGGCAAGGTTACAAAATTGGCTTTTCTATAACTTCTATGCAATGAACTACTCTAATCTTGGTTTTAGTTACAGACTTGTAGAAATTGACTATAGAAAACATAAGCATTTTGTTAAAGCTTTTTAAGCTAAGAAATTTTAGGCATTTTTGCTATACTGCAATGCGTTTTGTGGTCTTAGTAATTTGTCCTAAGTGGCTGATAAATACTTTTTACTTATCTGCATCAATCTCGTAACTGGGAACATTATATTCAGGAGGCTTTGCCACTAGGAGTCTTGAAATCTGATTTTAAGACAAAATGATTATCTTGGATAATTTACATGAGGCTTACCTAGGGAAGAGCGAGGCAACAGAGTTAAATGCAAAGAATTAGCATTGTTGGCTGGGCACGGTGGTTCACGTTTGTAATCCCAGAACTTTGGGAGGCTGAGGGGGGGATCACTTGAGGTCAGGAGTCGAGACCAACCTGGCTAACATGGTGAAACCCCATCTCCACTAAAAATACAAAAAATAGCCAGGCATGTTGGTGTATGCCTGTAGCCCCAGTTAATAGGGAGGCGTAGGCAGAAAAATTGCTTGAATTTGGGAGCTGGAAGTTGCAGTGAGACAAGATCCCGCCACTGCGCTCCAGCCTGGGGGACAGAGTGAGACTCTGTCTCAAATAAAAAAGAATTAGTGTTGTCAGAAAGACTCAAATGGCGATTGCTGGCTTTGAAGTTGGAGGAAGGGGACTACAAGCCTAAGATTGCTTCCTAAATGCTATAAAAGACAAGCAAGTGGATCCACTCTTCTTCAGAAGGAAGCCCAGTTTTGCTGATGGCATGATTTTAGCATGGTGAGACTCACTGTGGCTCCTGGTTTTTAGAACTGCACAGTAATAAATATGTGTTGTTTCAAGTCTCTACATTTGTGGTAATTTGTTACAGAAACAATAGAAGAGTCGAAGAATAGTGTTTTTACTGCTCTCAGGAAAGGATCAAAGATAATTAGAAAAATCAAATGCATGAGGATATAATTGCACTTTAATTTCCCAAATGTAATTCAATATAGATTTTGTCAATATGTTATATATTTAAAAATAAATATTTCAAAGTTCAGAAAGTAGCTCAGTAAACAACAATTCAGAAGAAAAATCAATGATTAAATATATGAGAATTTATTAATTTATTCATTATGTATTCTTTACCAGACATGAGTTGATCAACATGTTCAATCACAATTCACTAGCACTATGATTTAGTATATTGTGAAGTGAATTAAATAATTTACATGTAATATATGTACTACATTTTGTTTATATTACAGTCCTTCAACAGTTCCACCTTTACTGACTGCTAAGATCTTATTTTATTCACTTTGATGTTGATGAAAATCTATACTGTAGAGAAAATTTCCCTTAAAAAAAAAAGAACCTTCTGAAAGAGTAAATTATTCATGGACTCAGAATTGAAACAAAATCAAATAGATTCAGCATCCAGATCAATTGCAGCAGATTTATTTTTAGGTGATAATATTTCATTTAAAAATTTCTTGAAATAATTTAGGAAAAAGTTATACTTTAAGAATATTAAGGATCCATATGAATCAATAAAAAGAAAGTATTGTGACTTAGAAAAGATTCACTTTCTTAATGTTTTTGAATTTACTGTTTTAAGGCTTATTATTTAACTTTATTATATTATTATTTTTTATTGATTTTAGCAAGAATTAAAGAGATTCTATAGTAATCACTGGTAGAAGGGGAATTTTTGTCTAATTCATAAGAACAAATGTTATTTTTTCTGTATTTTTATTACATTATAAAAATACTAAAATATTCTTTGACAGAATAAATTCCCTGGAAATCACAAAAATAGCGTAAAGTAAATTGTTCTGTTGTAAAGACACATGCACATGTATGTTCATCATGGCACTGTTTACAACACCAAAGTCCTGAAACCAACCCAGATGTCCATCAATGATAGGCAAGAGAAAGAAAATGTGGCACATATACACCATGGAATACTACTCAGCCATAAAAAATGGTGAGTTCGTGTCCTTTGTAGGGACATGGATGAATCTGGAAACCATCATTCTCAGCAAATTGACACAAGAACAGAAAATCAAACACCGCATGTTCTCAGTCACAGGCGGGTGTTGAACAATGAGAACACATGGACACAGGGCGGGGAGCGTCACACACTGGGGTTGGTTTGCGGGGGCAAAGGGAGGGACAGCTGGGGGTGGGGAGGTCGGGGAGGGGTAACGTGGGGTGAAATGCGAGACGCGGACGATGGGGAACGGAGGCAGCAAACCACCTGCCACGTGTGCACCTATGCAGCAGCCCTGTGTGGTGTGCACGTGTGCCCCGGAACCTGAGTGTGTACTGCAGAGTCCGAATTCGATCCGGCTTCGGTAAGGTTTTTCACCCACATTTGAATAAGCCAAGAAATTCATTTTAAAAATTCTTGACCATCAAGAAACAAAGCACATGTTTATCACTGTTTTGTTCGTTTTTACAGTTTAAAGCATTATTATCAGTAAGTTACAAGTAAGTGCTAATAAACATTGAGTGCTCAGAATGAAGAATCTGGGAATGAGGATATCATGTTATACAAAGTCTCGTGAGGGTTCTTGAAGCAGGTTTTTCCTTTCTTGAAGTCTAAATAACTCAGCAGTTTCAAGACACAAGACATCTAGGAGAATATTTATCGAAAAATGATTATTATCAAGGGACTTCTCTTCCCGAGTCCACGAGTGGTGTGATTTCAAAGGCAGGAGTTTCCCGGCTCCACCTCTCCAGGAACCAGAGGGGTTTCAAATATAAAGTTCTCTGTCTGGGTTTCCCACACACGGGCTAGGTAGAGAAAGCCAGGTAAGGCTCCTTTGTCAAAAAAAAAAAAAAAAAACACCCGGAAAGCTCCGGGCGGGGGAGGCTCTGCAACCCAGAGTCAGGGACCAAGCAGCCAATGCGGTATCAGGGTCAAAGATCAATCACTCCAGAGGAAGTCTGAAAGAACTCCTCTCATTGGATGAGAGCATGAACGGGGCGGGAATAACTCGAGGCCGGAAGCTCCAGCTGCTCCTCCTGCATGGATTCCTTCTCTGGGTCACCTCCCATAACAGCGTGGGAGCCGTCTTTCTTTCTCCTTCTCTCTAATAAATTGCTTTTCCACAAAACTCTTTGGGTCTATGATATTTATTCGAATGGCAAACTCACTGCACCTTTGGAGCCCCTTTCCCTATTCTTCAGGGTTAGGGAGGCTAAGACCCTCTTCAGAACTGGGAGCTGAGTACGCTCCCCTGGTTACATTACCAAATAATAGTGGGTAAAAATGCAGGCATCAGATATATTTTACATGTAAATACAATCTTATAAGATGAGTGCTATTGGAAGTAGATTTATTCTAATATTTTAATCACACGGAATCACTATATATTCTTCTTTTCTTGTGTTTACTTATTAAATGGTCACAATTCAAGTATATTAAAATGTGAGAGAGGAAACCAAAAAGAATCTTTATTGATTCTATGTGGGTTTTAAAAATGTGGGCTGTTATACACAGCAGTGAAATGACGGGCTTCAGGATATTAAAGTCTTGCACTCTCATTTCTTGCTGTTAAGTTCATGAAAACCATCAGTAACATCCGTGATGCATGATGGTAATGGCTTCACTACTCTAATTTGGCTTCTGTGATTCCCTGGATTTGGGTCAGTTCCTTCTCTTAATTCCACATCTTTTACAAGGTTTAAAGTGAATCTCCTAAAAAAATGTTTGACTAATTAGAAAAAAGAAATCATAAAAGGAGAGTAGGTCAATTGTAATACCTGAGGCATCCTCCTCTAGAGCTTTTTCCTGCCTTTTTTCTCTAACTTCACTGTGATAGTATGGTCTGAGACCCAGCTTTAAGTCACTTGCCAACCCTCATTGCCCTTATCTGATGCCCTTAGCTTAAAAGACAGAAATAATTAAATGCCTAAACGTATAGATACCTCAAAATAAAGACTATAGTTGACAGCTTATATTAAATGAGTACAGAAGAGACATTCCAGGGATTTAAAATATACTCAATGAATATTCATAGGGAGGTAAAAGAAGATATTGAAAGTTGAATGAGAACTTAATGGTACTAATGCACATAATACAATGGATAGCATAAATAATAGGACAGATATAGGTGAAGAACAATTTAAGGCATACACCCATCTAGGCACCTGGAAAGCATTAACAATATCATAAATAAAAGGGATGGATGCAAGATGTATGGAGTAAAGAAATACAAATGCAAATATTTGGATAATACAAGATTCCCATTAATATTGAAAACAAAGGGGAAAAAAGGAAAAGAAAGAGAAAGAAGGGGGAGAAGATGTTTTAAAGTTGATGGAGATTGATGTCGACAAGACTACAGAATATAACTTTTCAGTCCTCTTTGCCTCAGAGAAATATTAATTTGAACAGCTATTTATGCAGGAAAACATCTTCACAAGAGGTAAAATATCCAGGTAAGATATTGGGGTACCTGAATATATCACAGAAATAAGAAAAGATGTATCAAAGAGGGGAGAAAATTGTCTTGCATTGCTTTATCAATGCCCTTTAAGCCTACACAGTGAAAACAAAGCAGGAGGTATTATACTTCCTGACTTCAAATTATATTACAAAGTAATAGTAATTGAAACAGTGTGATATTACATAAAAACGGACACATAGAACAATGGGAAAATTTAGAAAACCAAGAAATAAACCCAGTCATATGTGGTCAACAAATATTCAATAAGAATACATAATAGGGAAAAATAGTCTCTTCAATAAATGTTTGGAAATCTGAACAACCACATGAAAAGAATGAAATTGGACCTTTATCTTAAACTATACAGAAAAAAAAAAAAATCAAATGCATGGAAGGCTTAAAGGTAAGATCTGCTGTCATAGCATTTTTGAGAGGAAACAGAAGAAAAAAATCTTCTACATTGGTCTTGGCAATAAGTTTTAGGGCATATTACCACAAGCACAGACAACAAAAGCAAAAATAAACAAGTGGGACTACATTAAGGCAAAAATTTTCTGCCCAGCAAAGTAAACAATTAACAAAATGAAGAGGCAGCATATGAAATGGAAGAACGTATTTGCAAACTACATGTATAATAAAATGTTTATATCCAAAATATATGAGAAAGTGCTACAATTCTATAACAAACTAACACATAGCCTAATTTAAAAATAGGCAGAATATACGAATAGACAATTTTCCAAAGAATACCCACATTGGTTAAAAGATACATGAAAAAGTACTCGAAATCCACAATCAACAGGGAAATGCAAATCAAAACCACTGAGATATTACCTAACAGCTATTAGGATGCCTATTATTAAAAAGTCAATAAATAAAAAAAATATTATCCAGGATATGGAGAAAATGGAGCCCCCATAAGTGTTGGTAAGAATCCAGATTGATACAACTATTATTAAAAGAAGTACGGCAGTTCCTAGGGAAGTAAAAATAGTCTACTCTGTTATCCAGCAATCCCATAATGTTCAGTCTTTAAAAAGGAGATTCTGCCATTTGTGACAACACAGATGAATCTGGAGAATATTATATTCAGTGAATAAGCCAGATATTGAGAGACAAATACTGAATGTTCTCACTTATATATAAAATCTAAAAGAGTCAAGCTTATACCAACAAAGTGTGCAATAGTGATTAGCAAATTGGGATAAATGGGAAAATATGTTCAATGGGTATAGCCTTTCAGTTATAAAATCAAGACGTTTTGGAGGTTTAACACACACAATGCTGACTTAGTTAATGTATACTTGAAACTTGCAAAGAGAGTAAATCTCAAGTGCTCTTATAAAACAAAGCATAACTACATGAGGTATTTGCATATTAATTAGCTCAATGATGCTATTCATTTCACAATATATACATGTATGAGAACATCATGCTGCACACTTTACATATATGAAATTTTTCTTTGTTACTCCTTCCTCAATGTATCTGGGGAAAAAAAATGACATATTAATGAAAGAATGAATTGCTGGACCAGTGGAACAGCACAAATATCTCCAGGACAGATGCAAGTATGTAAAGATACTTCTTATATAATAAAGAGCCCCAGAAGTCAGTAAAAAGGCATATTTATAGATGGTTATGGAAGAAAGGACTTATCATGTAGGTGAATTAAACCTAGTTTGATCCTCTTCTACCATCATTGGTAGATTGTTATCTACCAACATTGAAGGGAACTAATATAGCATATATTAAAGATGTAATTCAAATACTTGATATATACAAGCCTAACTGTAAAACAATAAAATTAACAGTAGCGATATAGAAAATTATCTTTGTGATATAGGCAGTCAATTAGGGATGATAAGGATTTCTTTAAATATCAAAGAAAAAATGTTGATTAATTTGATTCTATTAAAATTAAAGATTTCTTTTCAATTAAGAATATTATTTCAAAAATACTTTGAATTGATACTTCAGTGGACAATACATGAAATACCTAAAATTGGTAAGAAGTTATTAAATTAAAACTCCATGATAATTCCTCTGTAGGTACATATTAAACACAAGTAAAAACTCATTGGGAATTTGCTGCAGGAAATAAAAAATGTGAAGACAAAGAGATGTAATAAAAACAATAATACCTCAACTTTACATGAGTAGTTACCAGGTGCTGTTCAATTGTTCCTGACCTTTATTCTCTTCAACTTAGTCAGCCAGTGAATTTTTTATACGTATCTATTAATGTCATACAGAATATCTTGCACTAGAGTCATTCTCAATAAAGTCAAGAATAAGAAAATGATGCCCGTTCTCGTCATTATTAGTTAAAATTTTCACTGAAGCTAGTAAATGCAGGAAGTAAAAAACAGAAATAATAATTGCTCCCTTGAACACCTTGAAAATCCAATTAGAGCTAGAAAGTTATAGAAGTGAGGAAATCGGCCAGGTTTACAGATTTGAAATAGCTTTCTTTCTTATAATGACAAGAGCAAGTTAAAAAATATAATAGTAGAAATACATTAATTAACAGTAGGAAAACTGTAACAAAATTACATAAGCTAAAGGATTTGGAGAAAATTATGGAAATCTATATAAAAATAAATGCAGATAATACAAATTTGCTAAAGCATATTAATTTTTTTGAGTAAATAAATGATGATATGCTTAAAGGCAAAAATCAGTTTCTTACAGTTTTAAGTCTAGTGTAAAAAGAAAAAGATTAAATAATTTATTTGGAAATTGATATCATGTGTCTGAAAAACATGGGAAAAGAAACTGGTGACCAATACTAAGCAAATGTGGTAAAATAATGAATTATTTGCGATAATATAACACATTATAAAAGGAAAAATAGAATACTGTCTTAGTGTAGAAAGATTGATGAAATATGTTCATAAATAAATAAAATAAATTAATACATGATCAATAGCGTCTCATTAAATCTACTTTGAAAAGTACTAATAGTTTTTCACCCGGATCCACTTACCTTATACTGCATGGGGTGCCTACCTGACCAAGCTCACTCAGCTTGCCTGGCATGTATGATAATAGCAAAGTGAGAGGAACTTAATTACCTCTGGGATGACCTTTGTCCAATCAGGGTGGGACGCAGGAATAACTGAATAAACTGGCTTTTTCTTTTTCCAAATACTATTCCGAGATGTATTCCATACGGTAGGATTAAGGCTCAGGTGTCCACTGTGATAATCAACTTAATCACATCCCCTTAGGTTGGCTGCCTCTTCTTAATCATGTAACTCTTTTTAATTCCTTGTTCTTCCACGTGACCACTTCCTAAAATAACTATTTAGGTCTTATATATGCAAGTGCTTATTTTAAGGAACTGAAGCTACAGGAAGAGATGAAAGTTTTTAAAAAAACTACACTTGCTCGAGATGCTCCTTTAATGTCTAAAACATGGATGCAAGCAGCTGTCTGTAAAATATGAGATGTTTTAAACAAATAATTTTATTCTTTTTTTTATATTTTATTGCATTTTAGGTTTGGGGGTACATGTGAAGAACATGCAGGATTGTTATATAGGTACATACATGGCAATGTGGTTTGCTGCCTTCCTCTCCATCACCTATATCTGGCATTTCTCCCCATGTTATCCCTCCCCAACTCCCCACTCCCCACTGTCCCTCCCCAATTCCCCCCCACACACCTCAGTGTGTGATGTTCCCCTCCATGTATCCGTATGTTCTCATTGTTCAATGCCCACCTATGAGTGAGAACATGCGGTGTTTGATTTTCTTTTCTTGTGTCAGTTTGCTGAGAATGATGGTTTCCAGCTTCATCCATGTCCCTACAAAAGACACTAACTCATCACTTTTTATGGCTGCATAGTATTCCATGGTGTATATGTGCCACATTTTCCCTGTCTGGTTTATCACTGCTGGACATTTGGGTTGATTCCAAGTCTTTGCTATTGTAAACAGTGCTGCAATGAACATTCATGTGCATGTGTCCTTATAATAGAATGATTTATACTCCTTTGGGTATATACCCAGTAATGGGATTGTTGGGTCTAATGAAATTTCTATTTCTAGGTCCTTGAGGAATCGCCACACTGTCTTCCACAATGGTGGAACCAATTTACACTCCCACCAACAGTGTAAAAGTGTTCCTATTTCTCCACATCCTCTCCAGCATCTGTTGTCTCCGGATTTTTTAATGATCACCATTCTAACTGGCGTGAGATGGTATCTCAATATAGTTTTGATTTGCATTTCTCTAATGACCAGTGATGATGAGCATTTTTAAAGAGTTTTATTCTAAGACTGGGGAAATACAAAAATGAGAAGAACCTTGCTTTATGGTGATTTCTTAAGTGCTACTTTTTAAAGTCCCTGATTTAAGCTTTGGTATTACTTATTGCTAGAAATGTTTCTGACTAACAGGATACTACTCTATAGCCTCAGTTAATTCTAATTTGAAAATGAGAGTAGGACCCTACACATTCACTAATGACCAAAAGACTTTTATCAGCCAGACTGCTCAGACTGGTGGGTTCATAGGATATTTTACTTATTTTTGCTATAATTTTCTGGATTTTAAGAATTTCTAAAATGAAACTGGAATTTTAAATTAAAAAGTATAAAAGAAATTTGAACTAAAATTTAACCCTTACAGGAATAAATAAGGAATCAATTTTGTGTGTAACACAAAACCTAAAAGCAGAAAGTGTAATTGGAAGTGCAGTTTTACCACCCTGTCTCACTTCCCGCCTCTCCGCAGACCCCAACTGTCCCGTTCTCACAACGATTGCAGCAACCACGTCTTGTGAAAGGGCTTCGCTGTCAGCAGAGCTGTAAAAAGCAGATTCAAAAGAGGTTTTCTGAACCAGGAAAACATCTTAATTAAGTCACTTTAAAAAAAATAAAATTATAATATGAATTTTATCCCTAATGAATTATCTTATACTTCATTTACTTGCCTAAATCAATACAAATTCAATTCTTTTTTTGCCAACATGAGGAATCAAGAACTCGTCCTATCACTTATTCTCATGACTTAGGCATTTTATTCTCTAGAAAATTTTAGAATAATTTGTACCTTTCCATTTTCCTCAACTACAGAAACTGAAAGAAATAAAATATAAAACAGAATGTTTTTTTAAATTTATTTTGATAAAAGAGATTTGCATAAAATCAATCCACTCCAATATACAGATTTATTCTACTAATCCTCTAAAACTTCAGTTTTGAGAAGTATAGAGTTTGAATTCTAAAAGGCAACATCTTTTAGTACAACCAGTCACCTGCTTAATTATCATCTGATGAAGATTGTAAATGTTTCACTAAATGAAAAAATTGCCTCCAATTCTATTTTATCCATAGCATTATTTAATATACTGTCACTTTAGAAGCATGCTTATACATAATAGTTTCTCTATTTGTCAAAACTCTTTCAGTTACCAGTGACAAAAATAATACAAGGCAACTTACCTAACAATGTTTGGAAATTTTTCTACTTCCTGGAAATGACTTCAAGCAAAAAAGAATCAAATGGCTTAAATGCTCATTTCAGAGCCCTGTATCAATCTGTAATTTCCTCTGAAAATTGGTTTTATTTTGCAGCTATCATCCTCCTTGCTACCAAGCTATAAAGCCCAGTAGTAGTTCAAGAGCCTTTTATTCATGTTGTACTGTCAAAGAGAAAGTTACTGTGCCTTTTTCATTGGCTCTACCTAATACATTTCAGGGAACAATCTTATTCGACCATCTTGTGGATTCAGAATTCTAATAGGCTCACCCTGAGTTCTAAGCCCATCTTTTTGTTGAGAGATGAGGCCTTGTTATTGATGACATCATCTATATTGAGTTATAATGAGACTTCTTAAACAAACAAAACCAGATCACCACCTGTAACAACACCACCAAACAAACAAAACCAAGAACTAGGAAAATGAGGAAAAAATTTCTGAGTGAAAATTATAAGTTGGTTTACCCTTATAGCAATTAATTGTCATACACAGCAATACAATAACTAGTAGTAACTGGATTTCAATTATACGGTATTTGTGATATTGCTATGATGAAGTCAACTAAGTTTGCCATTGTATGTCAAAAAACAAAATAACAAAAAATTTGCTAAGTAAACTAAATGATAAAATCCCCCTCCCAAAATACAATGCAATGCTCTCAGGCAGAGTGGACAAACAGAAAGAATGATGCCATGGAAGTAATTTATACCTAGGTTGAAATATTGGCTTAGTTACTTACTATCTTGATGGATTTGAACAAGTTCTAATTCTCCAGAAGATATTTTGTAACTTGTAATTGGAAACATAAAATAGCCTTTGAAAGCAGCAGTCCCCAACTTTTCTGGCACCGGGGACTGGTTTCAGGGAACACAGTTTTCCCCAGGTGGGCAGAGTGGATGTTTAAGGTATGATTCAAGTGCATTACATTTACTGTGCACTTTATATCTATTATTATTTCATTGCAAAACATCATGACATAATTATACAATGCACCGTAATGTAGAATTAGTAGGAACGCTGAGCTTGTTTTCGAGCAACTAGAGGGTCCTATCTGCGGATGATGGGAGGCAGTGACAGATTATCAGGCATTAGATTATCATAAGGAGCATACAACCTAGATCCTTCACATGTGCAGCTCACAGTAAGGTTTGAGCTACCATGAGAATCTAACACCATCACTGATCTGACAGGAGATGGAGCTCAGGTGGTAATGCAAGCAATGTGGAGTTGCTGTGAATACAGATAAAGCTTTGCTCAGTCACCAGCCATTCACCTCCTGCTGTGCAGACTGGTTGCTAACTGGCTGTGGACTGGTTCCAATCTATGGCCTGGAAGTTGGAGACCCCTGTTTTGAAGTATTGTGAATTGGAAATGTTTTTGTAACCTTTGTAGGCTATTGGAAAATACTTCATAAACAAGCCATGAAATATGATGTCCTCTATAACTTTTCAGTTGTGGAGAATAAGGATTTACATCAAGGATGTCCAATCTTTTGGTTTCCTTTGGTCACACTGGAACAAGAAGAATTATCTTGGGCCACGCATAAAGTACACTAACACTAACAAAAGCTTATAGGCTAAAAAAAATTCACCCCCAAAAAATCTCATAATGTTTTAATAAAGTTGATGAATTTCTGTTGGGTCACATTCAAATCCATCCTGGGTCACATGCAGCCCATGGGCTGTAGGCTGAACAAGCTTGATTTACATTCTTATAATATGTAATGTTATTTTATTAAATTATTTTAATTGTATGGAAGAGTTATATCACAAAGTATTAACCAGTGAATATTGTATATTTTCTTTCCATCTGACTTTCTTTCTAATATCTGAAGCAATGCAGAATCAGTACTTAAATTTCAAATAAACTCATTGACCAAAGTGTGAAACAGAAAATATAAATGTGTATTTGCAAAGTAAATGTTTCATCTCCTAAAGACAAGATAAGACATGGAATGAGAGGGAGAAATAAATTAACCCTGCCATCCAACACTGGAAGAAAAAACACAGTACATGAGGAGGACCAGAAAGCAAGGTGAAAAAGAGTCATTGCTGAGCTATTTTAGATTCTACACCTTCCATCCAGCCATGAAACTATCAGTGATCATACCTGACTATTGCACACCCCATTACACAACCTAATGTGGAGAAAGAGGTAATTGGAAAAAGCCTATTCGTCTAAAGGGCATGGAACTGAACAGATGTTACTGAAATTTCACTATTGACATATAGCCTACTAAGATCTACCATGAGTCATATACATTTGAGACTATTCTTTTCATTGCATAATTCATACTTTCACTAATTTTGACTTACTGCTTTGTCAAAGGGCTAAAACTACAGTAATGAGTACATTCTTAATTAGCCTTTCTTTAGCTAGCAAAAATTTGTATTTAAATTTTGTCTCATGTTCTGAAATTGTTAAACAAGGTGATCAAGGAAGCTAGAAGTTTTACTACATATTTTCTTCTCAAAAAGATTGCTGTATCTCTTCTATATAGAGTAAATAAATCCTTGATACATGAATGAAGTAGTGGTTCAGTAAACAAATTAAATGTGATAGGACTTTATTAGTTAGTGCTTTAAATATTTACATTTTACATCACTGGTCTACGAATTAACTACACTGAAACTTCATACTCATTTACTATTGGGGAGTATTTAGCAAAATAATTATCCTACCTGAATACGGCACAGAAATGCATAAAACTCTCCTGGGATATAAATTTTAACTCAATAATCCACAATACCTTGAGTGTGTTAAGTCCTAAATATTCCCTGTGGTATATTAACAAATATTATATATATGATAGGCTAATATTAAATTCATATAGTTTTTATGCCACAAGTGCTATAAGAAGTTGAAAAGAAAACAAGTTTTTGAAGAACCTACAAAGTTTATGTTCTCTGGTAACACAAATACTAGGTTTGAAATGTTAATCCAAAAACGACACGTAGTGCAAATACATTTAGTTTAGTCGACCAATAAAATACCTTTACTACACTATCATATACTAAGTATATGAAATATGTGAAAAGACTGGAACTAAGTGATGACTGTGACTTCTGGAGAGCAGTTTGTGGTAATTAATAAAATGTGATGGGTTAATAAAGAGATACATTACTTGAACTGAAAAGCTAAAATAATTAAGTGATGGCCATTGAAATTTGAGATCAGCCTTGCTACAGTTGTTCATGCCCTTGCTGCCTTTCCTAGTAAGACCATTATGAATTTCTGTGAATGTTTTTATGTTTAATCTTGTTCAATGAATTGTCTGCCTCTCACTAGACAAAGTCAAAAAGAGAAATGCAACTGCATATAGAACTCCCTACACAAGTGATGCATTCATAAATAATTCAAAAGTCCTCTACTTCACACGATTATCCTTTAAGCTGATAATTTAAATGGGAAACTGAGAAAGGTCATTTTTTTCTGCACTTTTAACAATACAATTCAGAAAACTTTGCTGTCTAAATATTTTTTAAATGTTTTTGTATTACAGTTTTTAATTTTTTAAAGAACCCATTAATTTCAAATCTTAAAAGCAATGGCCTCATTTTTTCCCAAATTTTATTAAAATATTTAATAAAACCATAATAACCATATTTTAATTTGAGTATTAAACAAAATTGATGTTTTGCAAATTCCTGTAGTGTGTGTCTACCTGAAATTTAATAAATATCTGAATTTAGTGGATTTACATGTTATTACATTATTTAAAAATTTATAGCTAATAAAAGTTTTAAATTTTTGCTTCTAAATACTGATGCTACCTTATCTCTTGGGTAAGCAAATTGTTGACAAGGAGGATTCATATTTAAGAAGTGACTACCTGGCTGTCAGATAAAAAATATATGATTTGAAAAATTAAGAAGGAGGAAAGAAACAAGAGAGGGAGGCAAAAAAGACCAAAAGTCAGCAAGACAGCAGCATAAAATATAAGTAGATAAATAAAATGGATATTCCTAAGGAGTTGTAGGGGAGAACTGGAAGGAGCTGGCAGAGTTAGGAAAATTGCCTGCAACTAATCACTTAAAACTTCTAAAGTAGTCTTCATTAACAAACATACTTAATTCTCAAATTACAACCACATAAGGCTGCTGTCTCCAAGTTTTCTCTAACAGTTTTTACAAATCGGATGTTCAAACAGTGTGGGTATTATATCATGCCATTATATTGTTAGGCTTAGATACTATATGTGACACATTTTCACACTGAACAAAAAAAAAGGCACTTTATTCATAAATATAATTGTTTCCATGTACCAGTTAATACCTTAAACAAATAAAATAACAGAAAAGGATCCATTATTATAGAGGCAGTATTAATTTGCCTTCTGCTTATTTGTTGTTTTCTAAAAATGCTGCTTCCATCTTTTCTCTCAAGAATCTCCTATGGTAATCAATTTCTAAATTCCTTGCACTATTCTTATTCTTCATTTTTCCCTTTAATGGAAATCTCTTATATTTTTTTCTTTTATTTCTATCTTGCTCTTAGGATTCAACATATTCTTATATTTTCCATTTGTATCATTCAGATATATACTTTTTTCAGAAAAAATTGTTAGTGTACTTTAATAACTGTTTATTAAGGATAGTGTTAGGAATCTCTGTGGACATATTGGAATTACAAACTTTGATGTTTAACTTTAAAAAGCTTCAGTCTAGTTTGAGGTGTAAGCTTCACTAAAATGTAATACTGAGATTAAGGCAAACGTACTGAGTTTAGTATTGGTTATGTAAACCTTTAGCTATAAAGGATAACTCAGTTATTCAGTTGAATCTCCAATTTTGTGTACACTTTGTTCGTTTCTTTTTATCAAGTAGCAAAGAGGCCTGAATTACAAGGCACATATATGGAATTTTCTTAAGTATGTTGTTTATGGAGAGTCTATCAGTCAAAACAAACAAACAAAACAAAACTATGCTGCAGTGAGGGAAAAATTAATCCCCAAATCTCAATAAATTACAAGAATAAAAACATTCTATTGTTGTTGTTGTCATTGATTTTGTCTTTCCTTTTTCAAGCTACATATCAGTCAGTGCGTGCCATCTGCCTACCAGGACCAACCTGAGGGAACATCTTTATCTAGAACATTGCTAATCTTTTAGAGCAGAAAACGGGTGTGACAGAAGACCAGCTGGCTCTTAAATCTCTCCAAATGGCACATTGACCAAAGAAGCAATATTGGAATCAAAACTTCCATAAATCTCTTTAAGAAACAGAGCATGAGACACAAATTTCTTTTTCTGCCAAACAAATTCTTACAAGAATGATAGCATATAAGAAGAGAATCTGTAGTGCACAATGACATTATCCTACTAAATTTAGAAGTTTGTATTTCCTTCACTGCATCGTCTTCCTGTGGGTGGCCCCCACCTCCCATGGTGATGGTAAGTGTGGAGTGGATAATCTAATAGTACCCCAAAACTTATAGAAGACAGAGATAAATAAGCCAGTTTCCAGACCATAGGTCCTTCCAAATGTCGTTACGGAGTATAGATGATGAATTGTGGATTTATAACCATAAGATTCATACGATGACTCAGCAGGTTGGTGGTAAATGGAAGGATGCATAGTTTATATTGAACATTTTTAACATGTACATCATTTTCTTCCCATTGATTATCTGTAAGCTCCAATGCTCTTGTAGGGCAAACTGAACCACTCTGAAAAACGTAATTTGCAGGTGGTTGTCCTCAGTACATTATTATTATTACTGTATGGTGTGGCGGAAGTCACTAGTGTGACAACGATTTGAATATCTTTGCTCAGTTTTATAGAGACTTTTATCTCTTTTCTACTTTACCTTAAGAAAAAGGTAAGGTAAACATTTTTGTTTTTTTCTATTTTCACTGAAGTCACTTAAGAGGTTAAAATGTTGTAAACCTTTCCTCAGGTCTACCTGTGTTCTTTCTCCATTTTCATGATCTGTATTGTTATATTTTCCTTTCCATCCAACTCCTTTCAATCTCTAGATGATGAGTAATTTCCTCTGAATTTACCACATTGAGTCTTTTGACTGTGCTCTGCCATCTTGGTGCCCTTCCATCATGCTGTACTATAACCTCTATCCTCTGCATTCACTCTTCCACAACACCTAATATTCAATATTTGCTACTAATTTAGTATGTCTCACCTAGCTTTTTGTTGTTGCTATTTACCTCCTTTTAAAAGAGAGACAATTAGTAATTTTTCCCTGACTGTATTTAAAAAAAAAAAAACTACTACTACTCAATGTTTTTTAAAAATATTGATCACCTTCAAGGCAGTGTGTCATTCTTTTTGTGGCAGGTGTGCAATGGCCCATCTATTTTGTAACACAGTCATTTGGAAGAGCCCCTTGTCTGAAACAGAATTATTTTCTTGATGCCTCATGTTAGATTTTGGCTGCAGTTTAGATAATCCTCTCTGCCTTTATTCTGAAAATTAGTTGTAAAATTTCAAGACCTTCAATTTTTTTCCTCCAAAGGGGAATGATCTCTTTATGAGATCCAAAGCTAATGTCTTTTGACCATAGTAAGTGGCTTTGACCTAATTATTTGTCTCATTGTTTAAGTGTTATATTTCACTTCCATTTTCAAATTTATTAATATTTGGTGAATCACCTCTTCTAAATGTAAGTAGTCTCAACATTAAACGTCTACCAGACTCTCTGTTTTGAAATAAGTATGCTTTAACAGCATCACTGAGATATAATTGATAAATAGAAAATGTATGTATTTAAGTAGTACCACTTCATGCTGTGAACCACATACATTGTAAAATGACCAAAGCAATAAAGCTAATTAACATATCCAACACTTTGCATAGTTGCCATCCTCTTTATTTATTTTGTGATGAAAAGAGTTAAGGTCTGCCTTCTTAGCAAATTTCAAGTATACAACACAGTATCGTTAACTATAATTACTATGATGCACTGTAGATCTCCAGAACTTATTCATCGTATGTTACTAAAACTGCACACTTTTATCACAAAATCCCATTAACCCCTCTTCTCAGCCCCTGACAGCTGCCATTTTGCTTGCTGCTTCTATAACTCTGACTGTATTCTCCACTACTTATAAATGATACTACACAGTATTTGTCTTTCTGCATCTGGCTTATTTCACTTAGCACAGTATACTTCAGTCTTACCCATGTTGTCACAAAAACAGGCTCCTCATTTTTAAGGCTTAATAATAATCTATTGTGTATACATTTACCAGTTTTCTTTATTCATCACTGGGCATTTAGATTTTGATATATTGACTTCTCTGATTAATGTGACAATGAACATGAGAATGCAGATATCTTTTAAAGAGTCTGATTTCAGTCCCTTTGCATATATACCCAGAATTGGAATTGCTGGATCACACGATAGCTCTAGTTTTATTTTATTTATTTATTTTTTTGAGACAGAGTCTCGCTCCATCACCAGACTGCATTGCAGTGGCACGATCTCGGCTAACTGCAACTTCTGCCTCCCAGGTTCAGGCGATTCTCCTGCCTCAGCCTCCGAGTAGCTGGGACTATAGGCGCACACCACCATGTCCAGCTAATTTTTGTATTTTTACTAGATATGGGATTTCATTGTGTTGGTCGGGATGGTCTCAATCTCTTGACCTCGTGACCTGCCCACCTCATCCTGCTAAAGTGCTGGGATTACAGGCATTAGCCACTGCACCCAGGCTCTATTTTTATTGTTTTAAGAAACTCTGTATGATTTTTCATAATGGCGGTACCAGTTTACAGCCTTATCAAGAGTATGCCAGGGTTCCTTTTCTCCACATCCTTGTCAACACTTGTTGTCTTTTATCTTTTTGATAGCAGCCATCCTAATAGGAAGGAGGTGATAATCTCATGGTTTAGATTTTCATTTTCCTCATGATCAGTGAAGTTGTGCATTTGTTATATACCTGTTGGCCTTTGCATGTCTTCTTTTGAGAAATGAATATTAGGACCCTTTGCCCATATTATAATAGGGTAATTCAATTTTTTTACTAATTGTAGAAGTTTCTTAAATATTTTGGAAATTAATCCTTTGTGAGATATATGGTTTGCAAATATTTTCTTCCACTTTGTAAGATGCCTCTTTTACCCTATCACTGGTTACTTATGTTAATGTACACAAGCTTTTTGTTGGATGTCATTCCTGTTGTCTCTCTTTACTTTTACTGACTGTGCTTTGGTTTTATAACCAAAATTTTATTACCAAGACGAATGTCAAGAAGCTTTCCTCCTGTTTTTTTTTTTTTTTTCCTAGCGGTTTTACAATTTCAAGTATTACATTTAAGTCTCCAATCCATTTTGAGTTGACTTTCATGTATGGTATAAGGGCTCGATTGCAATCTTTTTGGTGTGGAATATCTAGTTTTTTTTAGGACCATTTATTGGAGAGACTGTCCCCATTTCATATTCTTGTCATCCTTGTCCAAGATGAGTTGGACCTAAATGCATGGATTTGTTTCTGGACTCTCTGCTGTTCCATTGATCTCCTTCTGTGTATTTATGCCAATACCATACTGAGTTTTTAAATTGTAAACTAAAAAACAAGACAAATTTCTCTTCTCCCTTGAGTTTAAAATGGATTTATATGGATATCATGAAATGGGAAAAATATACAAATATACACATATGTGGGTACATGTATGAATATGTACACATGTATATCTCAATTTATGGAAACATCTAATAATATTTTTGTGTATATATGTATGCATACATACACATATTTTACATTATATAACATATATATGAATAAAATTGTGGTAAATCCAAAGGCACATTCTGAGGAGTTATGTTGCTAAATATGTGTGGGTGAGCAAACTTAGACTGAATGGTCTTAGGCCTGATGCACTGGATATAAATGAATTCATCAAACAAATCATTTAGAATCATATACAAATAAATTAAATTGCAAGTTTTATATAGTTGAAAACAATAGGTTAGCTTAAAGAATTGTTTTTTTGGTTTTATTTTGTTTCTGGCATCTTGCCCTGTTTATACGGAGGAAAATAAAAGCATTGAGGCTACAATTTCGAGAAGCTGAGAGTGGAATTAAGTCAGTGTAAATGTAATTGTGGTTTCTGCTGTTACAGTATATAAAAATGCTCAACCTCACTAATTATCAGGGAAATGAAAATTAAAACCATAATAAGATACTACCTCATTCCTGTTAGGATGGTTGCTATCAAAAAGATAAAAGATAACAAGTGTTGACAAGGATGTGGAGTAAGGGAACCCCGGCACACTCTTGATGAGGGTGTAAACTGCTACAGCCATTACGAAAAATCACAGGGAGTTTCCTCAAAAAATAAACAAGGAGCTACCACGTGATGCCACAATTACATTCGCACAAACCTAGTAGATTATTTTTCTTAGAGAAGAGATGCAGCTTTGTCCTTTAAAACTTAGTACAGTGTATGATTTTTGAAGAAAGGACCATGTCTTATTCCTCATTATACGTTCTTAACATGTTCCTCAAATCCCACCCTAGGACCTTTCCATGGAGAAGGCAATTTAAAAACACTTTAGGAAACAAACACCTCTTTCAAAACTTACCTAACCTGAAGATTACTTGGATACACTTTGACTTGTGTAGAATATTTGAAATATATTAAGAGGAGAATGTTGTCTCCCAATAACATTTCTCATTACCTTTAGTTTATGCATTCTGACTCAAGGGTTTATGAAGTGGGACTAACTGAGAAAACCTAAAGCTTTTAATAGAATTATTTTGAGTTAACCATCAAACTAATATAACGTATGGAAAAAATAATTTCTCAGGTTGATTTAATGGTGCTCTTAATTAATGGTTGCAACATTTTTATTAAGGAAAACAAAGTAGAAAATATAATAAAATTCTTGTGAAAGTTTTAAAGTGTTTTGTTTTGTTTTTTGCTTTCATTTGCCCCTAAGACATGAACAAAGCAATGTTTACAAGTAGTTTACAGTTTTCTAATTGCTAGGTTTGTTACTTTTGTTATTTTCAAAATATACTAGGTAGAATATTGGTTGTTTGCTACACTCCTGATGTACATATAAAAAATAAAATAATTAATGAGTGTCACCTGGGCATTTTCAATGATTGGAGTCTGCTTTGCCATGTTATATTTTACAATGAACTTAATAAAAGTCTACATAAGTTAATATTGTAGCCTATTCATCAACAACCTGATCACAGACCCTGTGTAATTTCTATTCTTTTCTATATTATGGGCAAACATTTTCTAATATAGTTATATAATCATGATTGTAGATAAAATCACATAAGTTTTTTTTTGGTTGTTTGCCCATAATTAGTGTCTCTGAAAAATTATATCTATTGCATGAGGTATGACTTTTATACAACTGTTACTACTGTGATGGAATAAGTTGCTCAATAACATTAAATTAGTACAAAAGAAATCTTTTGGGGTTTGTCTTTTATTAGAAATTCAAAAATATATATTCATTGAGATTATTTTATATATGTAACACCTATCCTATACCTAAATGCTACAATTTGTAAGTAGAAAAGAGCTATCAGAATAGGTTTAAGGAATAATCAATAATTCTAAGAAATATATTTTTGAGACCTGTTATAATGAGTTAATATGAGAAATATGCAAAGTTATTATATTAGCTTCACATTCTTTCTACATACCTCTAATGATATCATTTTTTTAAAACTCTCTTTATAACTAGCCTTACACCCTCTATTATCAATAAAGTTAGTGACAATTCATAACATTACCCATTTGAGGACTACAATCAGCTCTCCATATTCTTGGGTTCTGCATCCATGGATTCAACCAATTGCAGTTTGAAAACATTCAGAAAAAATTGCTGAACATGTACAGACATTTTTCATCATTATTTCCTAAACAGTATAGTATAACATCTATTTATATGGAATTTACATTGTACTAGGTATTATAAGTAATTTAGAGATGATTTAAAGTATAAAAGAGAATCTGCATCAGTTATATGTTAATATTAACATTATTCTATATAAAGGATTTGAACTTCCACAGATTTTGGTATCCATAGGAGGTCCTGGATGCTATTCCTCATGGATACTGAGGAATGACTGTATATTACTTTATTAGGAATCTATGATAAATACTTTAAGTCATTATTCATCTGGTGGGTGAGCATCTCAGCAAATAGTGTTTATCCACTCTATTGGTGAATATTGATATCTCTGAATTTAGAGGTTCCATGATAAAACTTATTCTGAATTGAAAATAAGATCTTATTGAAGTTTAGTCATTCTAGTTCATATTAGACCTCTAGTGCATTCTAACTTATTCATTGAAAATATTGTATAATTGAATTTCACTTTTCCTATTGTATTTATACTGAAGCCTCAACTACTAAAAGATGTCAGATCTGAAAAACACAATTTCAAAATTTGTATGTTTTCTAAGACGAATCTAAATCCAGTTTCAGTAAAATTGTCCTAGAGTCAAATACCAGAGTGAATTTAAATCATAGTTATTACTTACTCCTTGAAAATCAAGTATTAAAATGTGCAAACAACAGAATCCCTTTCAAATTGTAAACAAAACCAACCAACCAAAACTTTTCTTAAAATTTTCTAACCTAAAGATTTTGATATCACAGCCTCAGGGTAATAGATTCAGTGCTTGTAGTATACACTGTTGGTTAATGTAAGCTGGGCTCTAAGTCACTTTTTGCCTAAGGCTGCCCTAATAGTGCTTCTGGCATTTTTTATTTGTTTGTTTTTGAAAATACCTTACTAGGTCTTATTTAGAAAGTGTTAATATATTTTCCTATAGCAACGTAAAAAAAGAGACAGAGCTTAGAAATCTACATAAATTAAGTATGATTTTTGTATTTCTATCTTTTACTTTATCAAGTCAACATAGTCGCAACTTAACTAAATCAAAGACTATGTTAGAAATTGAGTAAAGTAGTGCTACTCAAGGTAGCTGCTCCTTGAACCATGTATTATTATTGGTCCAGAATGAGATAAGAAGCTTGAGAGAGAAAGTAAATAATACTTCCTGTTTTGAGAAAGTCTTACTATAAAGAAAAGCAAAACTCAGCTGAAATAAACAGCAGTTTTAGCCACAAAGTGCTTTACATTCTTGCACAAACTCTTTATTGCCCTATGATTCATAACAAACAATCCACAGACCATCATGGATTAGCAGGTCTTACTTATATTTTTTTGTTACTCTGCTATAAAGGATGCTCAGATATTAGCAGTTAAACCTCTAAAAAAGCTAGGGTTGAGATGAAATAACATTTTATTTTACCTCCCATGAGGATGGATTATGCAATTTATTAAGACACATGGAGAGAAAAAACAAACATTAATATTGAATATGGATCTAAATTTTTAAAAATTGCATTTCCTCAATCTAAATTGTAGATGTTATTGGACAATTCTATACAATGCACCCAAGGATAAATTGAACAGTACTTAATTTATTTACTAGTACTTGATTATTCTGCCTAGCAATGCAGAGAAGGCTAATTTTAAAGAAATTCATAGGATAATTTTAAGTAACACAAACTTAAGATTGATTAACTTCCATAGTTATATACTTATATAGAGAATTAGATTTTAGTCAATGGGCAAAATTTACATTAAATATAAGTACTATGTCTGTCTTAATAATAAAATTAAACTGAACCTGAAAATTAAAAATCACATTGTGGATGGTTTCTAGAAATAACCTGCTCCATTTCCCTTTAATGTAAAATGAAGTTGTATCAAGTGATTTAAAAAGTTCCTACTGTATCAGAAATCTCTTATTTGTTGGAATGAGTGGTATAATTTTCTTTATTTTCAAATTGCAATTTGGTTTATGAGTATAGCCTCAGTGATATTTTTGCTAAGTGGTTTTATGGCTTTGAGCTAATGGAGCTTAGAACTTAACACATCAAAATAATAAGGTGTAATATACTATTACAAGTTACATATAAATTTAACAAATGGTAGTTTCAAAGATATCTTAGAATAATGGAAAGCAGAATTTATTTTTTTAAGCAATACATTAGGTCACTTACCACCTTCAAGGTTTTCAAGTGCTGACATTGTTAAAAACTCAATGAACTTTGAGCAGGTGCACTCCTTCTCCCCAACTCATAGCTAAAACTCTTAACTCCTATTGTGACTGTATCCAGAGTTAGGGTCATTAGGGAGTAATACAGGTTAAATTAGGTTCTAATTCAATAGAACCGTGGCCTTATAATAAAAGTAAGGGCTTCTCTTTCTTTTTCTCTCTCTCTCCGCCTCTGGCTAGAAGGCAGCTGTCTGATATCCAGGAAAAGAGTCCTCACCAGGAATCTAATGGTCTGGCACCTTGATTTTGGGTTTCCCAGTCCTCAGAACTGTGAAAAACAAATTACGTTTAAGTTATCCAGTTCAAGGTGTTTTGTTATGGTAGCCCAAGCAAACTAATTCACAATCTAAAGAAATGTAAATGTCAGTTAATGTTTAAAAGATTAATTCTACAAACTATGTTAAACTGTGACATTTGAAATCTCTGTTCATTGGGTAAAGCTAAATTTTATTCTTAAAAACACGTTTATTTTTATTTTGAAAAAAATCCCTCTTATAATAGCAATCAATCTGCCTGTTATAATAGCAATCAATTTGAGCTGATAATATAATTTAATATAAAAGGAAATTTTTAAATGAAAGTAGGGAAAGCATTTCATTTGTCATAGGTTCACATACATAACCAAAAATAAATTATAGTACATTGTTAGTTTTTATTTAAGAAATATAATGAGCTTCTTTGGAACATTTTTAGCAATCAGTCTGTTAAATTTCTTTTTAAAGATGAAGATTTTGTTCTTCATTTCACACAAGTTTCATTCCCCTAAAGATTTGAAAATCATATTTATTAAAATTAGATCTACTTAAAAATGATATAGCACAATGAAATCGACAAACACACACCACAACCCTCTCCCCCCATACACACACATTTATTTAGTATACATTTTATTTTCATTCTTCTTTGTCTTTTTATTTATTTTAATAAGGTCCCCTAAAGACAATAATACATTTTTAGATCTCATTTCAGCATTCATTTGAGGAGTTCTGTCTTTTAGTTAGTGTGTTTAACTCATGTCTGTTGTAATTAATATGTTATTAAAACATTTCTGCCTTATTTATTTAAGATTTTTAAATATTTTCTTTAGTTCCGTTTTTTAAATCTTGTTTGATTTTCATTTTATCTTTTCCATTTGATAGATCATGTTTTCTTCCACTAGTTATGTTAATTGCCCTCCTTTAAGGCCCAAGCCTATAGTATCAACTCATATTGGTTTCTTATTCTTATCAATATTTACATCTTTCTACTACAAACAGATGCTTATGCACAATTTTAAGTACTTTTTATTCATGTAGATAATTAGAATATCTACATGACGGAATTTTAGTTCTGGGCTAGTAATATAATTCATATTTTCCTTTGCCCAAACCTTTTTATGAACAGCAATAATAAATTCTACCAAAATGACTTTCCAGCCTTACTTTAAGCAAATCGCACTGCAACTCCATGATATTTATTGTATTATTTGAGTACTTTTTAAAAAGGGTCTTTAATATGTGTCTCCATGACAACTATTTCAAGATGTAATACATTTTGTTGGATTTTTAATATGCTCTCTAATTTAATTAGTAGTTAGGCATGATATAATATATCTACTTTCAAATATCTTTCTCTCTGCTTAAAACCACACACACACACACACACACACACACACACACACACACACACACTCAGCTTTGTTTTTATATGTGCTGTGGTAACTGAGAAATTTTTTGTCTATATAATTCATTTGCCTATCAGGTAATCTGTTCTTTCTCTTGGACAATATTTATGATTGTTTCTTTGTCTTTAATACTCTAAAAACTTACTATCATGTATCTGAGTGTTATTTTTTAATCCCTCATGAGCATGCTTTCAATCAGCTGTTTTTCATTTTTCTTTAATTTCCTTTTTTTTTTTTTTTTTTAA
>PVKP010012411.1:0-58411 GCA_004027715.1 Plecturocebus donacophilus | reverse complement strand
CTGCGAAACTCTTAACCAAGAGCGTTTCCAATTGCTGTTTTAGCCGAGCCTGATCACCTGGCTCGCTGTCTCAGAGCCTTTTTTTAGTTGAATGGGCGACTCCCAGGTGTTCCAGTCGCCTGTTGAAAAGGCGCCGGGATCTGTGTGATTTCCCCTGCGGGGACACACTGCGCAGGCTGAAACAGCGGCGCTGAGATTCATAGCGCTTTTCTGCCTGGGAATCTCCTGGGCTGGCTCCCTGATTCAGTCCCCTTTTTAATCTGCCTTCCCGTAGCTCCACTCGCCAGTTCAAAGGGCACACAGACCAGTGGATTTTGTGCGGAGAACTGCCGCGCCGGGGCGCCGGCAAAGCAGCCGCGCCGGCCCAAACAGCTGCACTGGCGACCCATGGGGCTGCTCCGCCTGGGGATCTCCTGGTCTGGGGGTAATAAAAATCCGTCTGGAAATGCGGCGTCCACTCACCCTCTGCACTTTCACTGGGAGCTGCAATCCTGAGCTGCTCCTATGCGGCCATCTTGGCAAGTATCTAAAATCCTGTTTTTTAAAACTGCCACCACAAAAGTCACAAGATGATGTACTGTAAGTCTGTCACAAGTTAACAAACTATCTCTGTGCCTATT
This sequence comes from Plecturocebus donacophilus, assembly GCA_004027715.1. Taxonomy (NCBI): domain Eukaryota; kingdom Metazoa; phylum Chordata; class Mammalia; order Primates; family Pitheciidae; genus Plecturocebus; species Plecturocebus donacophilus. Next base: position 57,791 of record PVKP010012411.1, on the reverse strand, counting down.
ATAAGCTGATAGATTATCTCAGTCCTGAAACTCCCTTATGCCCTTCTCACCTCATAGAAACCCCTCGTTTTGTAAGCTCAGGGCTGCCTCCTCTGATTGCTATGGGGCAGCTTGGCAGGTTAATAAAACTTGCTTGTCTGACTTTGGGTCTATTCTCCTTTCTCTTGGCTAACCTTACACCCTTCACATAGGAAAACAGGATAAGAAAACATGTAAGTCAGTGCTCTTCCATTTTTCCATCTGCGCTTCCCATTTCTCAACCCTTGTCTTGCTTCATAAAAGTTTTAAGACTCACAGAAGTGCAATGAGGAGCTGTACATAAAGGGTGAGAATCAGGTCACCAGCTCACAGAGGCTGGGAGCCACCAGTGCCAGGTTATCCTTGATTGCAACTACAGGGGTCACCTCGAGAAGCCTGAAGTCTGTAATGAAAATCACTCTAGGTCGTAATTACTACTGGAGAATTTCTATCCAAGTACAAAGCTTAATGCTGTATTCAAATAAAAATAGTTTAAAAAATCAATAGCTTATTTTCTAAATATCTGTTGAAAATATAATTTTTCTTAAAACACATAAGACTCAAAGCATGTGTAATCCCAGCACTTTGGGAGGCCGAGATGGGTAGATCACGAGGTCAAGAGATCATGACCATCCTGGCCAACATAGTGAAACCCCGTCTCTACCAAAAATACAAAAAAATTAGTTGGGCGTGGTAGTGCACGCCTGTGGTCCCAGCTACTCAGGAGGCTGAGGCAGGAGAATTGCTTGAACATGGGAGGCCGGAGGTTGCAGTGAGCTGAGATTGCGCCACTGCACTCCACCCTCGCGCCTGGCAACAGAGCAAGACTGTCTCAAAAAAAAAGACTCAAAGAATGCTGAGAAAAGATTGCAAGGCACAGCCAAATATGAATACAAAACCAGGTTTAAATCAGTCAATAAAAGCATTTTAGATGATTATATGCTTCGCTGACAAGCAAGAATTATTATTCATCTCAGCCACAGATATTCAATAAGTAAATTTAAATTAAGTTTATATTTCTACATCTGTAAACTAACAATCCACAATAAACTAAAAAATGTCTATTCCATTTCAGTTTTTTTATCTTTTAAACTAGAAAATTTAAGAGGGATTTTGTAGAACTACAGAAAACATGCTATAGCTCAATTCTGCAGACATTTTACAATAATTTGGCATTATTAATAAAAGTATATTTTCTATTAAAATGTGTATTTTTAAATGTTCAATATAATTAACATAACAATGTTAATTCATGCTTTCTGAGTGAAACAGTCCTTCATTTCAAATTATGAATCTTCTCTGTATAAAGCAACAGAAATTCAATTTTATAGTTTGTTCTCAGCTTTTAAAATATCTTTCAAAGCAAACAATGCTTTGGATGAACCTTGAAGACATTATGCTAAGTGAAATAAGCCAGACATAAATGGACACATATTGTATGATTCCCCTTATATGAAATACCTAGAGTAGTCAAATTCATAGAGACAAGTACAATGGTGATTTATCAGGGGCTGAGGGAGGGGAAAATGGGGAGTTATTGTTTAATGGACAGGGTTTCTGTTTAGTTAGATGAAAAGAGTTCTGAAGATGGGTAGGAGTATCGATTCTACAACAATGTGAATGTACTAAATGTCACTGAATACCTAAAAATGGTTAAAATAGTACATTTTATGTTATGTATATTTTATCAATTTAAAAAAAATAATAGGCTGGGTGTGGTGGCTCACGCCTATAATCCCAGCACTTTGGGAGGCCGAGGCAGGCAAATCACAAGTCAGGAGTTCAAGACCAGCCTGACCAACATGGTGAAACTCTGCCTCTACTAAAAACACAGAAATTAACCAGGCATGGTGGCTAGGGCCTATAATCCCAGCTACTCAGGAGTCTGAGGCAGGAGAATCGCTTGAACCTGGGAGGCGGAGGTTGCAGTGAGCCAAGATCGTGCCACTGCACTCCAGCCTGGGCAACAAAGCAACACCTCTGTCTATAATAATAATAATAATAATATTTTGCATTGATCTTCCCCTTAAATTTAACTTTTAGGACTCACAAGAGTGTAACTTAGTGGTATTAAATTCCACATAATTACTAGATAATAAATTTTATTACATTAAAATCTAACTTGTACAGCACTTTGTCAACTGAAAATGTCAATTAACTACCTCTTCCACAAGACAATGAAAATTTATAGTCAAAATAATGAAAAAAGACTCCAAGATCTAAGAAATCTTTTGTAACACAGCATTATTGTGCTGGAAGAGCCATCTCCTTGAAGATCATCAACTCAGCTCATTTTCACACTTAGAAACTGAGGCTCAGGAGGTAAGTGACTCCCCAAAGGGCACAGAGCCATTAGTAGCAAACCTTGACCCCAAGCCCTTGTTTCTTTACTCCAACACTGACATTCCTTCTGCTAATCCATCTTGGCAAGTTGTTCATTCAGAATACTGAAATATTCTACCATAGAGGTAATTATAGCTTACAGTTACTTTACTAAGATAGTTATTTGTCCCAATATGCACACTCACAGAATTTTTCCATCAAAAGAGAATCAAATGGAGCAGAAATTTGCTTACTTATTTTCAAGCTAGAAAATAAACATTTTTAATTGGCACAAAAATTCAATGAGAATATATTTGGGTAAGTTACCATAGACAGCTGTGGTAAAGCTCTTTCTGGTGCCTTGAACTTTTCTTTGCTGGCTGATTTCTCCTGTGTGAAAAATATGGGGAAAAAAACTTTGTCAGTGCTAAAATTGATTTACTGAACCAAATTTTACAGAAAGACTCTTTAAAAAGTATGTATTATCCAACATATTCAAAGATATACTTTACTGCTTTTAAAATTCTAAAGTTTGTCTCAGAATTACTTTCTTTAGAACAAGAAAATACAGGAAAATGATATCCAGCAATACTAATCAGAAAGCTTTAAAAAGCATGCAAAACCTTTAATCCATCACATCTTTTAAGAAGTTATCTGAACCTGGTTAATGTCTAGGGCTTATACAACTTTACCTCTCCTCTCTATCACTAATATATTTCTATCTTAGTGAAAGAACAAAATGGTCCACTTCCTAAGGTGAATATGTCTTCGGATTAATGCACCCACCAATTGCCATAAATAACATTTGTGTTTTTTAGCATTAACTTTCAGAGAAAACTGTGGCTATCTCCTTTGCAGTAGTAGAGAATAATCAATCCCATGGTAGGAGTTTCATCTAGGTGAGAGGAAACATTTGTTGAAAATGACAATTTTGAGCAAGGTGTAGTGGCTTACGCCTGTAATTCCAGCACTTGGGAGGCTGAGGCAAATGGATCACTTGAGGTCAGGAGTTGAAGACCAGTCTGGCCAACATGGCGAAACCCCATCCCTACTAAAAATACAAAAAGGAGCCAGGTGTGGTGGCACACACCTGTAGTCCCAGCTTCTCCGGAGGCTGAGGCAGGAGAATCACTTGAGCCTGGGAGGTGGAGGTTGCAGTGAGCCGAGATCATACTACCACACTCCAGCCTGGGCAATAGAGTGAGACCCTATCTCAAAAAAAGAAAATGACAATTTTGATCTTTAAGCAGATAATATAAGTTATGCTTTTGACTAGTTGTCAACTTATTGCCTCTCAAGCTCCAAATCTGCCCTTGAGATTTGAAATTGCCTTTGGGAAATCTGGCAAAACCCTAAAACATTCCTCCTTTGATAACCAGCATAATATCATGAAGGGTAGTAAAGGGTTACGGTAAGAGGAAGAAGCTTTCTTTCTGGTTCCAGTGCTTTTTCTCATGGCTCCCATGGTGTGGCTGCCAGCAGTCAGCATCCTCCTCCACAGGTGCCTTCCCTGCCTGTGGTGTGAGGCTGACCCAGAGGCAGACACCCTCCCGCAAGTTTCACCGGCATCCTGGTGAGTGATGTGAAAGTTGTCACATTCAAAATGGAGTCACTTGTGTCAAACCTAACAAAATGGAGCCAAAAAGGTCACAAAGAGAGGGTTCTCATGCACAATTTGACTGAATAGAAGCTAACACAAGGACAGTTAGCTGCATATACAAGAACAATTGCCGGACACACTGTCTCACAAGCCCAATCCAAAACTGCAAGGGCCTAACTATCACTCCAAGATCACAAGTTCTACCTAGCAACTACTGACACTCACCAATCAAAACTCACCAGCTCTTCTAAGACACGGCCAGTGCCTGTAAACTTGCTTTCAAAACAACTTGCATAACCTCCTCTTTCTCCAGTTAAACCCTAATCATTTAATTTGTTCTCCAGACATACCAGAGACCACACTAGTCTGTATGTGAATCCTGGATTGCAATCTTACTTCTTGTATATTACTCTCAAACAAAACCTTTTTACTTGGAGAGCTGTCTGTATATATTACATTGCAAGTTGACAGGAGCTTTCCACAAGTCTCACTTACACCACAGACAGAGACTTTCTTTCAAACTTTCAGGATCCCAGCAGGTGGTTTTCACCTCCCAGCCCAGGCCTGCAGCTCCTCAGCAAATGTCTTTGTCATCCAGTGGGCCAAAGCTACACCTGCCATGGGGTCTGAATCTAAGGCTTTGGGGAAGGGATGGCACTTACAAGTTTGTTCCTTAAGCACTCTCTCTCAGCCCTACAGGGAGTAGCTGCTCCTTACATCTGCTATTCCTCTATTTTTCAGGGCTGTGCTGTCCAAAGCAGTATGCATTAACCCCCCATAGCTATCAAACACTTGAAATGCAGCTCCTCTGAAGTGAGATGTGTTTAAGTGTAAAATATGTACTAGATGTTGAAGACTTAGTACAAAACACAAAGAATGTAAATTATCAATAATTATATATTGATTAGAGCATATTTTATGTTGATTACCACATGTGTTCCACATTGTTCTAAGCAGCTTACATGAATTAACTCCTTTAATATTCTATACACTGCGGGGTAAATACTGTTGTACCACTTTTGTGCCTATTACAGATATAAGAAATCATGTAGTCTCTGCCTCCACAAAGCACACAGTCTAGTTAATATTAAACACTGTATGCTTCCATCTAGGACAGGATGTGGAGCAGAGTATTCTGAGAATGTGTCAAAAAGAAAAAGGGTGGAAGCTAAGCCTTGAAGCATAGTCAGATCTCCACAGAGGAAGACAACAAAGAGCTTACTGAAGACAGAGGGCTCATCAAGAATTGGAGTCTAAATGTCAATGGCAGGCTTGGAGGCTATGTTGGAGTGGATGGGAATCTGGCCCAACTGAAGATGAAGGTAATCCACTCCCTACTTCAACGACAGTTTACCAGCTCCTACCATGTGCTGGGCTCTACTTAAGACACCAAGTTTACAGTCGTGGAAAGGACGAAGTCCCTCCGTGTATGGAGTACACATTCTAGAGGAGGTACAGACAGTTATTTCAGAATAGATCTATCACATGTCAGAAAGTAGTATGTACAATGAAGAATAATTAAACAGTGTGAAGGGACAGAGAGGGAGGAGTGGAAAAGTGCTAGGTTAGATGAGATAGTGAGAGCCTCTCTGCAGAGGTTATGTTTGAGTAGGAACCTGAATTAAAGGTAAGGGAAGATCTAGAGTTAGACAAGCAGGTGCTGCTATATCATGGAGGACATGGGTTTTGGGGCTGGATTGGCCAGGCTGTCAATAGAGAGCCATCGTAGTCTCCTTTTAGGGTGACCTTTAGTCTGTTTGCTGAAGACGGTCTCAGGTTACACCTTTAGTCTCAGTTTGCCCAAGCATAACTAGTAGCACTTCCACTCTCAGCATCTTAGTTTGGTGATAAATTATATTGCTGTCCTATTTATGAAGCAGAGCCATACAAAAGGCTGTTTCATAAATGGCTCTGATGATAGGAACAGGATACATGAGAAGGAGGAGACTAGAGTCAGCAGTGAGGCTGGTTTAGCAGCTTTTTAAGAATAATACAGGCAACAGGAGACATGGGCCTAGATTTACAGAAAATGCTGGTAACAAAAGGTCACCTCTCTCTCTCTCTGATCATACTGCTCTCCTGTTCAGAAACATTTAAAAGCCCCCTATTGAAGTAGGCACAACTCTTCCTGGTTTCTAAGCCCTCCTCAATATACTCCAAACTACTTCCCAGCCTCTTAGTTACTTTGTAGCCATATGATTTGTTGTCATATGGCTAAAAAGTGAAATGTGAGCACAACAAGAAACACAGTTAAGAGCTAGAAGGACGGGCAGGTAAGAGCTGGTGTCCCTCCTCCACCACTATCTTACACCCATGGAGCCCACCTGTTCCCACTGGCATAGCTATAAGATGGAGCGCTACCTGACCCCCTTCGGACTTCATGTGAGCAACATCTAAACTTTGTTGGGTTAAGTCTCTGAGATTTCCAGTTCTGTTTGTCAGCTACCATTAACTACCCTATCGGAGCCACCAATAGGTCCCTCAACATCTCCCTGTTAAAATCCACCCCTTTCTTTAAGACCAAGATCAAAAAAGTTTACATTTCATTTCTTAACTCCAACTGTAAGTAATCTCATTTAAAGATGCGTAGCATTCTTATTGTTTAAAGTATTTCTGGCTGGACATGGTGGCTCACGACTGTAATCCCAGCACTTTGGGAGGCAGGGGGGAGCGGATTGCTTGAGCTCAGGGGTTCAAGACCAGCCTGGGCAACATGGTGAAACTGCAGCTCTAACAAAAAAAGATACAAAAATAAGCTGGGTGTGGTGGCACATGACTGTGGTCACAGTTACTCAGGAGGCTGAGGAGAGAGGATCACATGAGCTCAAGAGGCTGAGGTTGCAATGAGCTGAGACTGCACTACTGCATGCCAGCCTGGGCAACAGAAAGAGACCCTGTCTTTAAATAAATAAAATGAATTCTTATGTATGAATTAGGTGTACACCTACCTATCCCGTTCTCCTAACCCTTCACCCCACCCCACCTCCACCTACTAAATCAGTCTCACAGAGATGAGTGACACAGTTTGGATGTGTCCCAACCCAAATCTCATCTTGAATTATAGTTCCCATAATCCCCTTGTGTCATGGGAGGGACCTGGTGAGAGGTAATTGAATCATGGGGCAGTTTCCCCATGCTAGTCTTGTGACAGTTAAGTTCTCACAGGATCTGATGGTTTCATAGGCGGCTTCCCCTTCACTTGGCTCTCATTCTTCTCTCTCCTGTCTCCTGCCACCATGTGAAGAAGGTTGCTTCTCCTTCCACCATGTCTGTAAGTTTCCTGAGGCTTCCCCAGCCATGTAGAACTGTGAGTCAACTAAAGCTCTTTTCTTTATAAATTACCCATCTCAGGCATTTCTTCATAGCAGCCTGAGAAGGAACTAATATAATGGGAAAACTGACTTTAAAGTCATTTTAGCTTTATCTTAGAAAATTACAGAATGGTGACGCAGGGCACAGTAGATCACAGCTGTAATCCTAGCACTTTTGGAAAGCCAAGGCAGGATCACTTGAGCCTAGGAATTCAAGACCAGCCTGGGCAACATGGTGAAACCCTGCCTCTACCAAAAATACAAAAATTAGCTGGGCATGGTGACCCACGCCTGTGCTCCCAGCTACTGGTGAGGCTTACCTAAGCCCAGAAGGTGGAGGCTATAGTGAGTCATGATCACTCCAGCCTGGACAACACAGCAAGCCCCTGTCTAGAAAAAAAATTACAAAATGGTTAACCATGCCCTAAAAAAATAACTAAAGATAAAAAAGGAAAGAGTACAATGGGCTTCAGACAGTACTTTCTGAAATATAAGCACCAGATTAGGGAAATATTTCATACATATACAGTGCTATAATCCAAATGATTCTGGTTTCTACAATTCCCACTGGGCTATACAATGGGAAGGGAAATATGAGCACAACATTTTCAAGCTAACAGGTCCAACAGGTGTTCTCAGAGTTGAAGCCTTTCCTCTGGGGAGAATGAGAGTGTGGCAAAGGCTTGAGATGAGTGCAGTTATAGATGACAGAGAGGAACAGCTCTGAAATGTCTAGTTCAAGTGCCCTGGAATTTTCACACCAGGGACAGAGGTAATTCAACTGACGTCTATTGTACTGGAGTCACTGCGAATATCCAAACACCCTATGCAACCCAAGCCTCCTATACAACTACTCCAACACTGCCACCACCCTGACTTTTTAAGATCTCTGCATTGTCCATCCTGCTTGCTGAACTATTTCTCCTAGTCTCATCACTACTCTAGGTGAGGAAGGGTGGTGAAGACCTTAATGTTTCCTTCTTACATTGCAGTGCAGAATATGTATCTCATAGAATGTTTTACAAATAGTGATTCTCTGGTTAACCAAGACAAGCAGCCATACATATATCAGAAAATCAACTGGCAAATAATGTGCCTGACATCCTGCTGGCCTCATCTTGGATTCCAGACATGGCTGCAGTAAACAGTTCTGTGCTAACTTCTCATATCAAGAAAATGTCCTTTGCTTTCTGTAGTGGGAATCCTCTAATGCTATAGAATGCGACTCTGGGAAGAGCCCACTCCTCCAACACACATGAGCAGCCAGAAGAGGATGGGAGTCAGTATCCCCAAAAATATTTTTTCACCAATGCAGGATGAAAGATGACAAATAAATGTTATTGCTTGACCCTCCTCAGGTGGTCAATTCCAGGAAGCATTCTATAAGGTCAAAGGTCATGGCAGGACACACCAGCTATCTACTGTGCTAATCAACTTGATCACCTATGGTTGTATGCCTTTTTCTTCTTCCTAAGAAGTTTTACTCTCCTCAACCTCTTCCTAGTTTTACTCTTCTCAAATACACTACCTGCATACAAGTCCTTGTTTCAGGTACCTCGTGCATAGGAAAATAGCATAGGAAAACATGTAAGTTGGTGCTGTTCCCTCTTTCCATCTGCTCTTTCATTGTTCAACTCTAATCTGGTTCCATAAAAGATTTAAGAGGAGGGAGGATCCAAGATGGCCGAATAGGAATAGCTCCAGAGTGCAGTTCCCAGCAAGAACAATGCACAGTGAGTGCCCACCGCATTTCCAAACAAATTTTCACTGCCCACAGACAAGGAGATTCCCGGGCCAAAAAGCGCCATGAGTTTTCAGCATGGCAGTTTCAGCTGGTGCCATCTTGGCACACAGAAACTCACAGAAATCTGGGTGGGCATTTCAACTGGCACCTGGAATGCTGGGGAGACAGAGCTGCCCATTCAACTGAAAGGGAGGGGGCAGAGACAGGGAGCCAGGCGATCTGCCTCGGTGGGTACCACCCCCACAAATAAGCAATCTGAAACTCTTTGATTGAGAGTTTTGCAGCAAATGCAACTGGACCCAGAGTGGTCCAGCTCAGTGCGGGGAAAGGCGACAACCATTACCAAAGCAGTTTGCCACTACCAAGGGAGTTTGCACAGCAGCTGGGCAGAGCCTGCAGCAGCTCGGCAACACCTCTGCTGGTGGATTGTGACTAGACTACTCCGTGTGGGGCAGGGCATCTATAAAAAAAGGCAGCAGCACGACAGGAACTTATAAAGAAAGCTGACCTTTCTAGGGCAAAGCACCTGGGAAAAGAGATGGTTATAAGTTCTGCTGCAGCAGACTTAAAAGTACCTGCCCGGCACCTCTGCATGGAACAATGGAGCTCCCAGCAGAGCATGGAGCTCCTATAAGGAAAATGGAGCTTCTATAAGGGACAGACTGTCTCCTCAAGCAGCTCCCCAACCCCTGTATACCAAAGAGACACCTCATAAGGAAGAGCTCAGGCTGACACCTGGTGGGTACCCTTATGGGACGAAGATAACAGAAGAAGAAAGTGGCAGCAACCCTTACCGTTCTGCAGCCCCTGCAGGTGATCCCCAGGCAAGCAGGGTCTGGAGTGGACCTCCAGCAGTCCTGCAGAAGAGGGGCCTAACTGTTAGAAGGAAAACTAAGAAACAGAAAGAAAGAACTTCATCATCAACAAAAAGGACGTCCACTCAGAGACCCCAACTGAAAGTCACCAAAGACCACAAGTAGATAAAGCCACTAAGATGGGAAGAAACCAGTGCAAAAAGGATGAAAACACCAAAAATCACAACACCTCTCTTCCTCCAAAGGAACACAATTCCTCACCAGCTAGGGATCAAAGATGGATGGAGAATGAATCTGATGAATTGGGAAAAACAGGCTTCAGAAGTGGGTAATAAACTTCTCAGAGCTAAAAGAACATGTGCTAGCCCAATGCAAAGAAACTAAGAACCTAGAAAAAAGGTTAGATGAGATGGTAACTAGAATAAACAGCTTAGAGAACAATGTAAACGACTTTATGGAGCTGAAAAACACACCATGAGAACTTCACAAAGCATACATAAGTTTCAATAGCCAAATCGACCAAGCAGAGGAAAGGATATCAGAGATTGAAGATCAACTCAGTGAAATAAAACGAGAAGGCAAGAATAAAGAAAAAATAGTAAAAAGAAATGGACAAAGCCTCCAAGAAATATAGGATTATGTGAAAAGACCTTATCTATGTTTGATAGGTGTACCTGAATGTGATGGAGAGAATGAATCCAAGCTGGAAAACACTCCAGGATATTATCCAGGAGAACTTCCCCAACCTAGCAAGGCAGGCACATATTTAAGTCCAGGAAATACAGAGAACACCACAAAGAGATTCCTCAAGAAGAGCAACCCCAAGGCACATAATCATCAGATTCACCAGGGTTGAAACAAAGGAAAAAATGCTAAGGGCAGCCAGAGAAAAAGGTCAGGTTACCCACAAAGGGAAGCCCATCAGACTCACAGTGGATCTCTCCACAGAAACCCTACAAGCCAGAAGAGAGTGGGGGCCAATATTCAACAGCCTTAAAGAAAAGAACTTTCAACCTACAATTTCATATCCAGCCAAACTAAGCTTCATAAGCGAAGGAGAAATAAAATCCTTTATGGACAAGCAATTGCTGATAGATTTCATCACCACCAGGTCTGCCCTAAAAGAGCTCCTGAAAGAAGCACTACACAAGGAAAGGAACAACCAGTACCAGCCACTCCAAAAATGTACCAAATGATAAAGACCATTGACACAATGAAAAAAATGCATCAACTAACAGGCAAAACATCCAGCTAGCATCAAAATGGCAGGATCAAATTCACAAATAACAATATTAACCTTAGATGTAAATGGGCTAAATGCCCCAATCAAACGACAGAGACTGGCAAATTGGATAAAAAGTCAAGACCCATTGGTGTGCTGTATTCAGGAAACCCATCTCACATGCAAGGACAAACACAGGCTCAAAATAAACAGATGGAGGAAGATTTATCAAGGAAATGGAGAGCAAAAAAAAAGCAGGAGTAGCAATCCTAGTCTCTGATAAAATAGACTTTAAACCAAGAAAGATCAAAAGAGACAAAGAAGGGCATTACATAATGGTAAAAGGATCAATGAAACAAGAAGAGCTAACGATCCTAAATATATACGTGTCCAATACAGGAGCACCCAGATACATAAAGCAAGTTCTTAATGACTTACAAAGAGACTTAGACTCCCACACAGTAAGAGTGGGAGACTTTAACACTCCACCATCAATATTAGATGAACAAGACAGAAATTTAACAAGGATATCCAGGACTTGAACTCAGATCTGGACCAAGAGGACCTAATAGACATCTACAAAACTCTCCACCCCAAATCCACAGAATATATATTCTTCTCAGCACTGCACTGAACCTACTCTAAAATTGACCACACATTTGGAAGTAAATCACGCCTAAACAAATGCAAAAGAACAGAAATCATAAAAAACAGTCTCTCAGACCACAAGGCAATCAAATTAGAAATAAGAATTCAGAAACTAACTCAGAACCGCACAGCTTCATGGAAACCGAACAACTGGCTCCTGAATGTCGACTGGATAATCAATGAAATGAAGGCAGAAATAAAGATGTTCTTTGAAACCAACGAGAATGAAGACACAACATACCAGAATCTCTGGGACACATTTAAAGCAGTGTCTAGAGGGAAATTTATAGCAATAAATGCCCACATGAGAAGCAAGGAAAGATCTAAAATTGACGCCCTATCATCAAAATTGAAAGAGCTAGAGGAGCAAAGATCAAAAAAACTCAAAAGCTAGCAGAAGACAAGAAATAACTAAGATCAAAGCAGAACTGAGGGAGATAGATACACAAAAAACCATTCAAAAAATCAATAAATCCAGGAGGTGGTTTTTAGAAAAGATCAACAAAATAGATAGACCGCTAGCCAGATTAATAAAAAAAAAATGGCAGAAGAATCAAATAGATGCAATAAAAATGATAAAGGGGATATCACCACTGATTCCACAGAAATATAAACTACAATCAGAGATGACTACAAACAACTTTATGAACATAAACCAGTAAAGCTGGAAGAAATGGATAAATTCCTGGACACTTGCACCCTCCCAAGCCCAAACCAGGAAGAAGTTGAAACCTTGAATAGACCAATAACAAGGGCTGAAGTTGAGGCAGCAATTAATAGCTTACCAACCAAAAAAAGTCCAGGTCCAGACAGGTTCACAGCTGAATTCTACCAGACGTACAAAGAGGAGCTGGTACCTTTCCTTCTGAAACTATTCCAAACAATCCAAAAAGAGGGAATCCTTGCCAAATCATTTTAAGAGACCAATATCATCCTGATACCAAAACCCAGCAGAGACACAACAAAAAAAGAAAACTTCAGGCCAATATCCATGAAGAACATAGACGGAAAAATCAATAAAATACTGGCAAACTGACTGCAACATCACATCAAAAGGCTTATCCATCACGATCAAGTAGGCTTCACTCCAGGGATGCAAGGTCGGTTCAACATGCACAAGTCTATAAACGAAATCCACTACATAAACAGAACCAAAGACAAAAACCACATGATTATCTCAATAGATGCAGAGAAGTCCTTTGACAAAATTCAACAGCCCTTTATGCTAAAAACTCTCAATAAACTAGGTATCAAAGGAACATCTCAAAACAAAATCTATTTATGACAAACCTACAGCCAATATCATAGTGAATGGGCAAAAACTGGAAGCATTCTCTTTGAAATCCAGCACTAGACAAGGATGCCTTCTCTCACCATTCCTATTCAATATAGTATTGGAAGTTCTGGCCAGATTAATTAGGCAAGAAAAAAAAAGGGGGTAGGATTGAATTAGGTAATGAGGAAGTCAAATTGTCTCCATTTGCAGACAACATGATTGTATATTTAAAAGACCCTTTCATCTCAGCCCAAAATCTCCTTAAACTGATAAGCAACTTCAGCAAAGTCTCAGGATACAAAATCAATGTGCAGAAATCACAAACATTTCTATACATCAATAACAGACTAACACAGAGGCAAATCATGAGCAAATTCCCATTCACAATTGATACAAAGAGAATAAAATACCTAGGAATACAACTAACAAAGGATGTAAAGGACTTCTTCAAGGAAACTACAAACCACTGCTCAATGAAATAAGAGAGGATGCAAACAGATGGTGAAACATTCCATGCTCATGGTTAGGAAGAATCAGTATCGTGAAAATGGCCATATTGCCCAAAGTAATTTACAGATTCAACACTATCCCCATCAAGCTACCAATGACCTTCTTCACAGAACTGGAAAAAAACACTTTAAATTTCATATGGAACCAAAAGAGAGCCCACATAGCCAAGACAATCCTAAGCAAAAAGAACAAAGCTGGAGGCATCACACTACCTGGTTTCAAACTATACTACAAGGCTACAGTAATCAAAACAGCATGGTACTGGTACCAAAACAGAGATATAGACCAATGGAACAGAACAGAGGCCCTGGAGGCAACGCCACACATCTACAATTATCGGAACTTTGACAAACCTGACAAAAACAAGTAATGGGGGAAAGATTCCCTGTTTAATAAATGGTGTTGGGAAAACTGGCTAGCAGTTTGCAGAAAGCAGAAACTGGACCCCTTCCTGACGACTTACACTAAAATTAACTCCAGATGGATTAAAGACTTAAACATAAGACCTAACACCATAAAAACCCTAAAAGAAAACGTAGGCAAAACCATTCCAGACATAGGCATAGACAAGTACTTCTTGACTAAAACAGCAAAAGCATTGGTAACAAAAGCCAAAATAGACAAATGGGATCTAATAAAGCTCCAGAGCTTCTGTACAGCAAAAGAAACAATCATCAGAGTGGACCGGCTACCAACAGAATGGGAAAAAGTTTTTGCAATCTACCCATCTGACAAAGGACTTATATCCAAAATCTACAAAGAACTAAAACAGATTTACAAGAAAAAAACAAACTCATCCAAAAGTGGGTGAAGGATATGAAAATACACTTTTCAAAAGCAGACATGTATGAGGCCAAAAAACATATGAAAAAATGCTCATCGTCACTGGTCATTAGAGAAATTCAAATCAAAATCACATTGAGATACCACCTCACACCAGTTAGAATGGCGATCATTAAAAAATCTGTAGACAACAGATGCTGGAGAGGATGTGGAGAAATAGGAACACTTTTACACTGTTGGTGGGAGTGCATACTAGTTCAACCATTGTGGAAGACAGTGTGGCGATTCCTCAAGGACCTAGAAATAGAAATTCCATTTGACCCAGCAATCTGTGTATATACCCAAAGATTATAAATCATTCTATTATAAAGACACATGCACACATATGTTCATAGTAGCATTGTTTACAATAGCAAAGACCTGGAACCAACTGAAATGCTCATCAACAATAGACAAGGAAAATGTGGCACATATACACCATGGAATACTATGCAGCCATAAAAAACAATGAGTTCGTGTCCTTTGTAGGGACACGGATGAATCTGGAAACCATCATTCTCAGCAAACTGACACAAGAATAGAAAATCAAACACCACATGTTCTTACTCATAGGCGGGTGTTGAACAATGAGAACCCATGGACATGGAGGAGAGCATCACACACTAGGGTCTGTTGGCAGGGGGAAGGGAGGGACAGCAGAGGGGTGGGGAGGTTGGGGAAGGATAATATGGGGAGAAATGCCAGATGTAGGTGATGGGGGGATGGGGACGGCAAACCACATTGCCATGTGTTTACCTACACAACAATCTTGCATGATCTGCACATGTATCCCAGAACCTAAAGTACAATAAAAAATTAAAAAAAAAAAAAAAGAAAAGAAAAAAGACTCATGGGAGGGATATGAATGAGGTGTGCCAAAAGGGTGAAAATCAGGTCACCAGTTCACCGGGGCCAAGAGCTACCAGTGTCGGTTTCAACTACAGGGTTCACTTTTAGAAGCCTGAAGGTTCGTAATGAAACTCACTCTACATCTTACTTACTGCCTGAGAACTTATACCCAGGGACAAATTTTAATATTCAAATACAAATGTTTTAATGAGTGAATGTTTTTTAAATATCTCTTAAAAATCTAATTTATTTTAAAAGACATAAAACTCAAAGGATATGGAAGGAAAATTATAAGATCCAGTCAAATATGGGCACAATATAAGGTTTTAAATCAGCCAACAAAAGCATTTTAGACAATTATATGCCTTGCTAACTAGAAGAGATTATTCAACTCAGCACTGAACATTTATTCACCAAGTAAATTAAAATTTAACACGCCAAAGAAAACCTAATAACACTTTTTCAATTTTAAAATTTGTCAATTTTTTTAAAAGAGAAAATAAAATGTCTATTTCATTTCAGGTTTACTTATAAACTAAAAACAAGATAAATATTTGTAGAACTAAAAAAAATGCTTTGATTCTATTTTGTAGAACTTTTGGTAATCTTGGTATTATCCATACGAATAGGTATATAATTAAAACATGTACTTTGAAATGTCCAAGATCATACACTTAAATTTTCATTCAACTTTTTTAATTTCAAAATATTAGGAATTATCTCTGCATAAAGCAGTCCAAATTCCATTACACAGTTCATGCTGATCTTCTACAATATGTTTCAAAACAAATAGTATTTGAATTACAACTCCACTCTAACTCAACTTCTGTAGAATTTATAATAGTTTAATTCAACAGCATTAAATTCAACATAACTAGATAGCAAATCTTATTCTATAAAATCTAACCTGTATCCAACTATCCTGTACATATCTGAAAATTAAAACCTATCATTATTTTATTGATATGGTTTTTCCTAAGCTATGCACCTCATAGAATTTCTCCATCAGAAAAGAACCTAATGGAATTTAAAATTGTGTAAAATTTAAAATCAGAAATTCAGTAACTTACTTTCAAGCTTGAAAAGTAGTAAACAAAAATTATCATAAAGGAATAAAGTATGACGGTATATTAGTAAATTACCATAGACAGCTGCGGTAGAAATCTTACTGGTGTCTTGGATTTTTCTTTGCTGGTCAATTTATCCTTCATGAAAAACATGAAAAAACAAAATTGTTTACTCCATTAATGTTAAAATTGATTTACTCAACTAAATTTTACAGTGTTAATTATAAGCACACATCATCCAAAATATTCTAAAACATACTGTACAAATGGCATGATCTTGTATACAGAAAATCTTAAGTAACTCATCAAAAAATATTAAAGCTAGTGAATGAGTTCTTGTATCCAGCTAGGTTACAGGATACAAGATCAATATACAAAAGTCAAATGTATTTAGGAAGGGCCAGGAAGGTGATGCATCCCAATTCCACAGGGAGAGGGCATGGAAGCTCTGCATCCAGGACCCTCTCAGGTCTCTCCCCATGTGTCTCTTCATGTGGTTTTTTCTGATTTGTATCACTTATAATAAAACAGTAATCATAAGTATTTTAAAAATCAATTGTATTAATACAATTATATTTAATACAAAATTGAAATTAAGAGACAATTCCATTTACAATTGCATGAAATGGAATAAAACATTTAAGAAAAAATTTAACAAAAGAAGTGTAAAACCTACACAATGAAACCATAAAACATTATTGAAAAAAAATAAGTTTTTTTTTTTTTTTTTTTTTTTTTTGAGATAGAGTCTTGCTCTGTTGCCAGGCTGGAGTTCAGTGGTGCAATCTCTGCTCGCTACAATCTCTCTGCCTCCCCGGTTCAAGCAATTCCTCTGCCTCAGCCTCCTGAGTAGCTGGGACTACAGACATGAACCACCACACCCAGCTAATTTTTGTATTTTTAGTAGAGACAGGGTTTCAGCATGTTGGCCAGGATGGTCTCGATCTCTTGACCTAATGATCTGCCCACCTCAGCCTCCCAAAGTGCTGGGATTACAGTGTGAGCCACCACACCCAACCTAAAGTCCTTAATAAATAAAAGGACAACCCATGTTCATGGATTGGGAGACTAATGTTGTTAAGATGCAAAACACCCTGAAAATATTCTACAGATCGAACACAATCCCTATCAAAATCCCAGATTCCTTTTTTGTAGAAATTAACAAATTGATCATAAAATTAACATGGAAATGTATAGTGTCAAGAATAATCAAACAATCTTGAAAAAGAACAAATTTGGCAGACCCACACTTCTAGATTTTACAACTTGCTAGAAACCTACAGTAATAAAGGCTGCATAGTTCTAGCACAAGGATAAACAGAGATCAAGACAATAGAATTAGTTCAGAAATAAACCCAAACATTTATGGGCAATTGATTTTTCATGAGGGTTCCAAGACAATTTAATGGGGAATTGGGCATATCTTCTGGGAGTCTGTCTGAATCTAATTTATTCAAAACTTACTTGGCCCAACCTCCCTTCTCTATAACTAAAACTTCATTTTTTCCCCTAGAATGGTCTACTTCCTAAGGTGAACGTGTATTCTGGTTTTCCCCACCCTCTGAAAGCTGCCATAATTAGTATTTGAACCTCTTAGCAGTAACCTTAAGAGAAAGGTGTAATCTCCTTTGCCATAGAGAATAATTCCATGGTAGAAGTTTTCTCTGGGTAAGTGGAAGCATTTGTTGAAAATGACAATTTAATATGTAAAGCAGATAATATAAGTTGTGCTTCTGGCCAGTTGTCAACTCGTTGCCCTCTCAGCTCCAAATCTGCCCTTTTGGCCCTCTTTGGGATATGTAACAAGACACTCTTAAGTTTTCTCCTTTGACACCCAGCATATTATCAGGGGTGCCAAGAAGCACTCTAAGAGGAAGAGGCTTTCTTCCTGATTCCAGTGCTTTTTGTCATGGCTCCCATGGTGTAGCCGCCAGCAGTCAGCATCCTTGTCAATCTGTGGTGGGAGGCTGACTCAGAGGCAGAAACCCTCCAGCAAGTTTCACCAGCATCCCTGTGGGCAGCTTTCTACAAGTCTCACCTACATCACAGAAGGAGACTTCATTTCAAACTTTCAGGATCCCAGCAGGTAGTCTTCACCACCTAGCCCAGACCTGCGTCTCCTCAGCAAATGTTTTTGCCATATGCTGGGCCACAGCCACACCTTCTCCCATGAGGTCTTAAATCTAAAGGCTTTGAGGAAGGAATGGCTCTTCCAAGTTTGTTCTTTGAGCACTTTCCCTTACACCTAGAGGGAGTGACTGCTCATTACATCTGCTATTCCTCTCATTTAGAGCTGTGCTGTCCAAAATAGTATGTACTAGCTCTGTATAGCTACTGATCACTTGAAATGTGGTCTTTCTGAAGTGAGTTGTGTTGAAATGTAGATCATCAAGACTTAGCACAAAAAATCAAAACATACAAATTATTCCATTATATTAGTTTGCTAGGGCTGCCATAACAGACAGGGTGACTTAACAGAAATTTGTTTTCTCGAAGCTTGAGATCAAGATGTCAACAGGGTTGGTGTTTTCTGAGGTCTCACCCTTTGTCAAGACGGCCATCTTTTCCCTGTGTCTTCATAACATCTTCCCTCTGTCATGTCAAATTTCCTTTTTTATAAGGATATCAGTCATTTTGGATTAGAGCCTATCATAATGACCTCAGTTTAACTTAATCATCTTTCTAAAGGCTCTATGTACAAATATAGTCATATTCTGACATACAGTAGGTAAAAATTTCAACATATGAATTGGGGGGGGTCACAATTTAACCCAAGATACTAATTATTAATAACATTGGTTACAGTACATTTATATTTATTTTGTTGAGTGCCAAGTGTTGTTCTAAGACATCTATATCTCATTTAATTTTCTTAAAAACTCTACAAAATAGTGTTGTACCACTTTTGTGCCTCTTGTATAGATGAGGATTTCACTTACAATGTGGTCTCTGCTCTCACAAAATATACATTCTGGTTAGTATTAAAACTATATGTTTCCATTCAATAAAGAAAGATGGCTTGGAGCAGAGTATTCAAAAAATACTCCACTCACCATCTGTCCATTATCACCCAAACTCTTTTTTCCAAAATAATGAGGTTCATTTTCAATGTACATGTCCTCCATTCATAGATAATCTCTCTTTTCTCTCTCAGTCTAAAGATTTTTTGCTTGTATCTCTGGTGTTGTTTCCTCTTTTATTTAAAGGCTAAGGTGGTATTTACTTTTATTGCTATCACTTGGCCTTTAACACATTTTTCACTCATCTACTAAAGGATATTGTTTTTGCTGCAGCAATTTGAAACTCTCTCTAATGTGCCTTTTGTTCTCTATCATTTTCACTAGTATGCAAACATGTTATAATCCCATCTGAAAAAATATCAGCCTTAATCCTACATTCCCTCCAGCAATTGCTCCAATTTTCTGCTCCCAATTTCTCCAGAATGTTCTCCAGTGAGGTATTTACTCCTTGCACATCACTCTCATCAAGAGCTCTAATTACCTTCACAATGCCAAGTCCTGTTGTAAATTCTCAGGCCTCATTTTACTCAATTTTTAATAGTATTTTGACATAGTCGATCACTGTCTCCTTCTTGAATACTGTCTTCACTCAATTTCCAGAATGATTATATTTTTTATGCCCTTCCTAATTCTGTGAAAATTTTTCAAAATCTTCATTGCCAATTCTTTTTAAATTCATTTTTAATTTACAAATGAAAATTGTATACATTCATGATGTACAATGTGGTGAAATTGCAGAATGGCTAAATCAGCCAATTAACATATGCTTTACCTCACATACTTATCTTTTTGTGGTACAAGCACTTAAAATCCAATAGCAATTTTCAAGTATATATTTTTAAGTCTCAATTTTAGTATATGTGCTGCCGAAGCAAACACAAGAATTTATTCTTATTTTTGTCTCTATGTTACATTAAATCAGCATTTGCTGTTAACGGAAGGATTTCTTTTTCTTCTTCTTCTTCTTCTTCTTCTTTTGAGACAGAGTCTCATTCTGTCACCCAGGCTGGAGTGCAGTGGTGCAATCTCAGCTCACTGCAACCTTCGCTTCCTGGGTTCAAGCCATTCTCCTGCCTCAGCCTCCCGAGTAGCTGGGATTACAGGCGTGTGCCACCACAGGCAACTAATCTTTGTATTTTGAGTAGAGACGGGTTTCGCCATGTTGGCCAGGCTCTTCTCAAACTTCTGACCTCAGGTGATCCGCCTGCCTCGGCCTACCAAAGTGCTGGGATTACAGGCGTGAGCCACCACGCCTGGCCAGTTTGGTTCTTTTCAGATGCTTTCCTCCTAGAATCTACAGTTTGCTTCTATTATCCACTACAGACATCATGTGCTGATACTGTGATTGAATCATTAATTATTGCCATCATGTGACCTGCTGCCACTAGAACTGTAGAATGTTTCTAACTAGCTCAACATATTGGATGTCAGGGAACAGCTTCCTCTGACTCCCAGGTTGCAGGGACTTTTTAATTGTGGAGATGTTGCTGATTCCTGTTTTAAATGCCTTCAGCAGAGTGAAGTCAGAAAGAACAGAAGCTTGAGTTCTTCTACCATTAAAATAGCTTCTAACAGTTGTATGTCTGCCCAGCTGAATTTGTTGCCAATGAGAAAACCCACTCCATGGTCTTCCAAAATCTTGTCAAAGATGGGAAAGTACTGGGTTTCAGCTTTCCTCATGACTGAAGCAAGGTTCCCCTCTTTTTCCTCGGGGGGCCAGTGCCATCATCATCATCAGATCCAGGGTGCCATCAGCACACATATTGATCCCCACTCTCTCCTTCGGGTCCTTCCCATAGACATTGTACTTAGCAGCAAGGTAGCTGAGGTGAGGATGGCTCTAGTCAGTGTCAGCATCATTCCATCAGTTTCAACCAAAGGCACTTGGCCAAAAAGCAGGCGTCATCCTGCTGCAACTTTTCATATTATTCTCTTGTTTCAAAAAAAATTCTTTTTCAAACTCCATTCCAGCTACAGCCAGCAGCCAGCAGACTGACTCCATCCTGCCCCTGCCATCAAAGTAGTAGAGCTTGAGTTTGGCTGCCGTGACTCTTGGCTCAGCGTTTTCTGTTCAGCTATCTGGAAGCTCAAAGAATGTTTATTTTCAAAAAGAAAAGAAAAACCTTCTTCAAAGGTGCTTTTCACTCCAATTGTTACACAATTAATTTATCTGTTTCCTTGATCAAGATTGTCTGTGCACTCTATATTTACTTATGTCTCGTTCACTTTAAAATTAGGAAATATTTCAAACATACAGAAAATAATATCATGAACACTTGTATATCTTCAACTCAACTCTGCCATTCTGGAATTTTGTGTTTATCATTCCTATACAAATTTTTACTACACTTATTACTACATATGATTACTAAACAACCTAAGATATACATTGTTACTGCATGATTTTACATTTTATATAAATGCCATCACACCATCTGTATCCTTCTGCAACCTATTTTTTAGTATTATGTTTTTGAAATTTATCCCCATTAATATACCTTTCTCAATGATTTTCACAGCTGTATAGTACTCTGTGAGCACAGTACAATGTATCCATTCCATTCTCTAGTGAATTAATGTTTAACTTATTTCCAATGTTTCTCTACTACAAAAGATGTCTCAGTGAAAGTCCTTGGGCCTGTATTTTAGTATAAACATACACAATTGTTGGGCATGTATCTCATACATACACACATATATGTGTATATGTAACATATACACATATACACATATATATGCATCTCTGTTTTTGCCTCTTTAATTCCACTGGTTTATTTGTTATCTGTAAAAAAAATGTATTATATTGCCTAACTTACTATGATTCCTGATAGGTCTTGGAATCTGTAGAGCAGTTCCCATCACTTTACCATTCTTAAAAATTATCATAAACAATCTTGACATTTTTTCTACCATGTGAAATTTGGGATCTACACTGCATGAAACTTTTTATGACAATGATAGAAACATATTGAATACTGACTCTTCTTCTTATGAACACAATATATTTCTTTACATATTCAGATTCTGGGAGCATATCCTTCAGAAACATTTTGTAGTATTCTTCATAAGGGTGTCATTTCGTTTTTAGACTTATTCTTAGATATAAAGATTTTAAATGATAAATTCATCATAGGATCTCAACAACTGTTTATCCAACTGATTTATGGACAGGGACAGGGAACTGTCTATGAAGACTGCATCCATTTGTAATAATGTCTATCATGGTTGTGCTCTGCCTCAGATCAAGTCTTTACCCTCTTCTTCCTGCTCTGTGCCCGGGAGGTTGAATTCTACGATGGACATCATCTGGGCCCTCAGCTTCCAACTTCTGATAGAGATTAACCAAAGAAAGGCACCTGGAGGAGACTGAAGAGCAAGGAGACAGAGAGTTTAGGATATTTGTTTCCTAGTCTTCCCTGTTACCTGTAGTTCTGATAGTGGCTCAATTCTTCCAGAACTCAGCTCCTGTCAGGAAGCTACCATTCCAAGCGTCTAGCACTCATCAGGGTCTGAGAATAATGTTCTGTTTCAATGACCCGACAGGCCTAGCCATGGAAATGGCATCCTACTGTCTTACTACTGTTAATCCTTGAGTGTCTCTTCATCCCTCATGGTTTCTTTAACCTTACTAACACCTCTACAAATTGTCTTTTTATAAATGTTCTTCAGTTAAATCCTTTTGAGTATGCCATCTGTTTTCTGTTGGGATCCTAATATAATTCTATATTCTAAAATTAAAATTGCTAAAGCGTCTAGGTCTGTCTTAAATTGTCTGGCTTTGCATTTTGTTTTTACTTTGCTGATTTTCACCTACTTGACTCCTGGAAGAGATGTCATAAACCTAGTATAGCCTAGTATTAACCATCCTGATCAAATGACTAGAAGCTATAAATGTGTCTGGTTAAATAAACAATAACCTCTCAAAATTTAGTAGTACTGATTTAAATATAGTTGTCAGTTGTCACATGTTTGAGTTATGGTTGTTAAAGTTATTATCATGCTGTTGGCCTCATATCCAATTTTTTTCACTCTTTCCCCTTTTTAAGCAATGACATTTCAAAAACATGATGAAGGAAAATGGAATGAGCATCACATCACATAAACACAAATTACCTGTTTACATAACTATAAAAAGTGCTGGGGTAGAAAAAGATGCATCGCTTTTTCCTCTTCTCTGCCCACAATCTGAACTGTCTCCATGGGGAGCTTCCTGCTCTTTAGATATCTGTGCCTTTAAACCTCTGAAAGTTCTTCAACCTACACTAAAAATGCCTCGAAGTTTTAACTAATTTCAAAAATGAAAGGAGCAATGCAAAAATATTTATATTTCTTCTAAATGTCTAATTTAAGAGAAAAGCCCAGACTGCTACTCCTGAAAAATTCGATGTCACTCTCAATCTTCCATGAATGAGATGAATATGTTAAAATCTCCTTCAGCAAATATGATTTTACCACCTGCTCAGTTTCTCAAACTGAATGAATATACAAGTAAATGTCACATAAAAAATGGCATTTCCGAAACTTTAATCCATTCTGTTTGTTTTAGGTTGAAATATAAAAACTTTCATCCTTCCAAAGGAAAACTACACTCTAAATTAGCATAAATGAAAATCTCCAGATTAGTTTTTAAAATTACAAATCAACCAAAACAGTGATAGAGGGCCCTCTGCTGTTCAAAAATAGTAAGTGTAAAATGGAAATCATGTCCATTTTTTTTTTCAGCCACCATATTTTATTTACAATTGAACTCTTTATATTTACAAGACAATCAATACACATCAGAAATGGTATCATGTCCATTCTTTTAAGATCCCATTGCCTCTCCAATAAATCACAACCTTTCTGGAGGGGGAGTGAGAGACTAAGGTGTCATTTCCCAACATCACTTTTATAAAGATGAAGCAAAATTTAGAACTCAGCAGCTGGTGGGTTTTTAGTGGATACTTCTAGTTGTAGATGGGTAAGTTAGGGGAACTGTGAAAAACGGCTATTCAGAAATACCATTGAAAATGTGACAGAATTGTATTTTAAACTCTAACAACGTAGGATATGGTTCAAGATCTGGCCAAAGACTAATTTGGGCACCAAACAAAGAAGCTGCTCAATATATAATAATAATGATGATAACAAATGTTATTTTAAAAATCTTATTACATTACTATCACATAGAAAAAAATTACTAGTAAGAGCTATTAAACAATTGCTCAGTGTTTTTGGTTACCTGAATCTGAATTCTGTTTTTTGCTTGCTCATTTACTTTTTTACTATTAATATCAATACTAATTATACTTTTGCATATGAATCAAAGTGTCCATTTCTTAGTTCTTAAGTTATACTTATTTTTTTTTTAAAAAAAAAGGCTCAAACCAATTTTTCTTGAGCATTTCAGGTATTAATTACTTACTTGATTAATTAACGAATTGGGATCATCACATTATTCTGCTAGTAAGCTACAACTCAATGGCTAGGAGACTAAATCCGTTTTAATATTGTTTCCACAATAAATTCTAACAATATTGAAAAAAGCATTATAAAGCAATACAAAAATTATAGTTTAATATTGTTTAAAAGCTAAATGAAATTTGCATATTTAAAAACAACTGTTTTTCTTCCAAAGGGTTTATAAGATCCTTTTTTTATTATTATTCAACACTGCATAGAAAACTAGAGTTGTTTTCTACCTGGCCAGAATAATGCCCATGCTTAATATCTCCTCATTCTGTGCTGATATTAAGACGATTGACCATTATTCTGCATTTCTTTTCTGCTTAGTTACTCTTATGTTCAATAAAGAAAGAATTCTTAGAAAACAAAGGGGAGAAAGAAAAGAGAAAGAAGAAAGAAAACAAACGCAAAAGAAAGAAAGAGAGAAAAGCAGTTATTGCAACGTGCATCTTTTATTAAATGCCATGGAATATCACCTTAAAAAGTGCTATTTGTCACTTACCAAGGCCTTTCATGTACAGTGTAATACTGTATAGTTATGGTATGGGATGGCATCTTATTTGAACTTGACAACAAACCTCAGAAAGAAGAAAAGTTGTTCTGGTGTTCCCCCGCTCTGCATAAAAGGTTGGAGAATTAAGGCTTAGAAAGACTAAGAGGAGATGTGCCCAAGTCACACGGCTAGGAATTGGCTTGGATTCCCACCCTAGAACCCAAACCCGCGGTAACTGCCCGCAGAGCCGCCTCTCACCCAAGCACCCCCTAAGTAGCACTGTGGGGTGTTCTGGGCTGTGGCTCCCCCTGCTGGCGCGCCGCTGGGCTGCTAGGTTTGGTTGTTATGACGACCAACGGCGAACAGCTGGGAAAGGAACGAACAAGGGCATTCCCGGAAAGCGCTCAGTAACCCAGGCCATAAGTGGGGTGAAAGAAGTTGTACACCGCGGAGTACCAGCTGGAGAGTTCGGTGAGCAGGAGGGGATTCCACCACTTCTGAAACGCCTGGGAAGCTTCGCGGCGGCGGCGAGCCTGGCGAAGAGCAGCCCTCTCACCTGCTCGCTGCTCATGGCTGCGAAGACGCGCTGGCGTCACCGGCCCTTCTGGATCGCTCCTGTCGTCGGAACCTCTAGAAAGACAGAGGCGACGCCCCGGGACCTGCCAGCAGTCTGAGCTCCCTCCGCGCCAGGGCCGCCTAGCGTCCCGGCAGCATTTGTTGCTTAGCAACAGGCCCGCGCAGGTTCCATTTCCGGTCATCTGAGGCTTCTGGGACTGGATCCGGAAGCTGGCGCGCGCTCCCGCGTCAGGAGTTTTCCGGGGCGCCTCTGCTCCTGTGGTGGGTCCAAGGTGTGCGTTGAACAACCAAAGGCACTGGGGTGGGTCTCCTCCAGTATCCTCTGATTACCGAAATAGATCCTCACACTTCGGCACCCTCCTTATAACTGAGCTGGGTGCTTGGGCAGGAGTTTGGATATCTAAGGCAGCTGACCTCCATTGAAAAGTTTAATGCTAAGAAATGGCAGAATTCTATCCTGAAATTAACAAGGAACCTCAAGGGGTCATAAATAGCCAAAACAATCTTGCAATTACAAGATTGTTTTCCAACAACAAAGTTGAAATACTCACACTTCTTGATTTCAGAACTTACTACAACACTATAGTGACCATAACAATTTATTTTCAACAAATGATGCTGGAAAAACTAGATGCCCATATGCAGAAAAAAATGCAGCTGGACCTTTACCTAAAAACATCGTATACAAAACTATCTCAAAATGGATCAAAGACCTAACCGTCAGGTCTAAAACTATAAAACTCTTAAAAGAAAGAAGAACAGCTTCGTGACATTGGATTTAGCCGTGATTTCTTGGACATGACACCGAAACAACAAAGGAAAAGATAGACAATTCAACTGCATCAAAATAAACCTTTGTGCATCAAAGAATACTATCATCAGTAAAAAGACAATCCACAGAATGGAAGAATTTGCAAATCTGAGGAGGGATTAATGTACAGAATATTAACAAGTGTTAATGAGGATGTAGAGAAATTGGAACTCTTGTGCACCACTGGTGGGAATGTAAAGTGGTGCAGCTGGTATGGAAAACAGGATGGCAGTTCCTCCAAAAATTAAAATAGAATTACCATATGATCCAACAATTCCACTTCTGGTACACACCCAAAAAAGTAAAAGCTGGGAAGCAAACTTATATATATGCTCTTATTTATAGAAACATTATTCACTATAGTCACAAAAGGTGAAGCAACCCAAATGTCCCTTGATAGACAAATGCATAAACAAAATGTTGCATATATATTCAACCTTTTAAAAAAGAAGGAATTTCTGACATATTACTACATCTGCTACAACATGGATGAACCTTAAAGACATAACTGAAACTGCCCAGTCACAAAAGACGATACTGTTTAAAAAGAAGACGAAGAAGAAGATACTGTATGATTCCACTCATTTGAAATACATAGAGTAACCAAACTTACATAGTAAGAAATGAGAATAGTGGTTGCCAGGGACTGGAAGAGGGAAGGCCAAGAAAGGGAATGAGGAATTAATGTTTTATGAGTACAGAGTTTTCAATTATGCAAGACGAAAAAAAATTGAAGAATGGTGGTGATGGTTGCACCACAATGTGAATGAACTTCATGCCACTGAATCGTGCACTTGACAATGGTTAGAATGGTAAATTTTATGCTATATATATTTTGCCATGATTTTAGAAATTCATTTTAAATATTCTTAGGAGGAAAACAGAAGCCAAAAAAATAAAGAAGGAAAAATGACAAGATTATACTCCCATTTTACAGAAGTCACCCTAATTTCAGCATGGTAGAGGGATAGGAGAAAGGTGGAACCGGGTAGTAAGAGGGAGACCTGTTAGAAGACTGTTACAAGAGTGCAGTGAAGGATAAGGATGGCTGAAACTAGGCCAGTGATAGTGGGAATGGAGTATACACATTGAAGAGATATGCAGAAGATGGCTTCATTAAGATGTGGATGTTTAAAAGGTAAAACTAAGTTGAGGATCATTTTACTGCTTTGGATACCTGAATAGATTGTCCTATAACTCACTAAGTAAGAAAAAAAAAAAAAAAGGACAGAATAAACAGGCTTTACAGAGAAAGTGATGAGTCCAGCATCAGGCACTTTGAGTGTGAGATATCTATAGGACATGGAAGTGCGTAAATGGCTGGTAGACATTGCACATATCAGTCAACGCTCAGAAGATAATTCCTGGGCTAAGGACATGGATCTGAGGCTAACATATAATGACATCTGAATCCATGAGATACATGAAATTGTTCAAGGAGCATGTAAGGACAGAACAGAAAGGAATCTAGTAAAGAAAAAACTAAACACTACCAATCTTTATGAGTTGTATAGAAGAGGATCCTCAAAAAAAAAACTTAAAAAAAAAAAAGGTAGCCAGAGATAACAGGGAACTCAGAGTATAGAATCATAGAAACCAAGAAAAACAATATTTCAGGAAAACAAATATAAAGAATAGTACCAAAAGCTTCTGACAATATGTAATCTAAGGATTTAAAAATATCCATTGGATAGAGTGACAAAGAAGTCATTGGTAAATGTGGCAAAGGGGGTTCAGTACAATGCAGAGGCCAGATTCCAGAGGCTGAAGAATGAAAGGAGGGAGACCACCAGAAAAGAAAATCATCGGAAAGTTTAGGTTGTGAACAAGAGAGATAGACTGGGGACTGAAGGGATTTAGGGAGAGAGGGACTATATTTTTTTTTAATAGGAAAGTTTTGTTTGTGTTTAAATGCAAACAGGAAAGGAGAAGATGAAGATAAAGGAAAAAGTAAGAGGAGATAGGATTAATTTCAGATGGAGAGATCTTGTAAGGACACCTTCTAAAAGAAAGAAGAAGGAAGGATGAGTGGAAATGTGGGTGTTTAAATCTTGCTTGTGTGTAGTTGGGGACATTCAACAAGAAAAGAAGAATTTTCTTGGGACGCCCCCAAGAAAAGAAGAATTTTATTTTTTCTGTGGTATAGAAAGCAAAATCGCCTTCCAAGAACAAGAGGAGAGGTAGGAAGCAGGGGATGGTCAAAAATTTGAGGAGGAAGAAGTTTCAATAACTACCTGGCAGCAATAAAGAGAGAACAAAGTGATTAAAGAAACAGCGGGAAAGTTCAGCTGGAGTTGAAGCCTCTGAATCAGCAACAGCAACAATCCACTTGGCTCTGCAGCGCCCTCCAGAGGTCTTCAACAGACCAGACAGGTTCAGAGAAGGAAAACGCACGCTGTCTTTCCCAGGCTGGTATAACAGGAGAATGGACCAAGAGAATGGAAAATCTGTTAAGACTGAAGTCAAAATAAAAAAATCACAGAAATTAAAATAATGTGTAGAGGAAGAAAGGACTGATAAATGGGAAGAAAGGGAATAGGATGGAGAGGGTCTCATAGGTGAAGGAGTGGGGGTATTGTTTCTGTGATTTCACAAGTGGAGTAATTCCAAGTAGTGAGTATGTCCCCAGTGTGGCCACAGAAGTGGGGACTGAAGTGAAGAACTTTGCCGTGGAAGGTCAAGGAACTAAGCTTCTCAAGCCATGGCTGTTCCCATGGATATGCTGAAGTAGCAGAGTGGAGACAGTGGGGAGAGCTGTGAGCTAATGTCTTCAGTGACTGAAGCTGAGGCAAGGAAAGGAGTTGCTATGAGCCTAAGATTAGTAAGAATTCTTAGTGGAAAAACAAGATAAAGGTTGCAGACCCTGTCTCCCAAACTTGGAAGAATAGAAAAGTCTACACAGAAACGGGCTTGAGGGGGAGACAAATTTCTGTAAAGACACAGAGGTAGGAATAAATCTGAGAATGGGTTGAAGATGTAGTTTTGTTTCATAGCCTCAGGGCGTAGTGATAAGATTTGAAAGCCAGTAAAGTACTAGGGGGGGTTAGTCAGCCAATTAGAAGTAAAAAGCACTTAGAAAGTTAGAGTACAAAAAGAAAAAAAAAGATTGCCTCAAGGATTTACCCCACAGGCAGTCACCAACAGATACAAAGGTGTACTAAGTTTAGCAGCTGCCAACCTGATGCCAAAAGAACTAGTCCCAACAGTTCTGGGGTGTTTAGAAGGGGTTTCAGATTCTTGGCAAAAGTCCAAAGTTAACTGGATTGCTTCATGGAGGGTCATAGTCTGCATGAGCAGGCCAGGAGACATTGAGGGATTCACAGTAACAGCACCAGACAGAGATGAGCCTAAAAACATTAGCTATCCACCTTCTACTCTTTACCATTTGACACTTTCCTTCTTCAATCCTCTGCTAGCTCCCTGTCCATTCACCTTCAATCTCAAGAGCCATTGTTGAAATATACAAACGTCAGGCTATTCTGACTTGCTACATTGCCTCTGCTAGGCTGCCGTTTATGGCTCCCCTGTAGTCAACCTCCTTCTAAACTTGTCTTTGGGTGGGTATCTTGCCAGGATTATGGAAGGGAAGTACTGTTTAAAAAACTGGCACAGACAGTTCCTTTGTATTTGTCAGTGATCATGATCCCTGTCAAGCAAGAGAAATGTGGCTCTCAGGACGGAATGATTGAAGTGATTCTCACAGTAATTCCTAATGTCACCAATTATACTAAGTGCTGAGATGGGAGAAATAAGCAAAATAATCTCTGTCTCCACTGCTCAGGTTAAGACCAGCTCAAAATCCTAACAAGAATCAATGTATTTCTCAAAATGCCCTGAATGAATTTGTTTAGACATGTTGGACCACTGTATCTCACAAATTATAAAAAGGAACTTTATCAGTCTTATTATTTGTCTCTTGAAAGATACTCTTTTGGCCTTAGTGCTTGATTTGGGTAAAGCTGTCTGCTTTTGCTTTTCTAATCTATAAATATGGAAGTCCATTTTAAAAGAAGATAGCTGGGGACCAAAACTGGTTCCTCCATTTAACCAAATATTAAAGACTGAATAAAGAAAATAAATTGACTTGCTGATATTTTGGTTCCCTGAGCTTCAACTTTAGTTGCATTTATGATCTTGTGGTTTCTCTCATGATTTGGATGTTTTTTGCTAAAATGATTTTATTAGACATGAACCAAATGTTTGCTTAGGAATTTTATGCCCAAACTTGTGCTGATTCTGAGGGAATTTTTTTTTACAAGTCTATGTTTTATTTTCCTTTAAAATATATTGTGTAAGCTTATGCAGCTGCTGAGTTCTGACTTTTTTACGTTGTTATTTGTTACTACTTATTTTTTTTTTACCTCCTGCTTTTGAAACTGTGTGGAAGGAAACAAGGAGTGCTGGGGCTCCTCCTTTGAGACAATGTGGCAGTTTTTTGTTACCTTAGGATGGAGTATAAGGTTGGGAAAATCAAATGTACAACTTAGAGTCCAGATTCTATCTGGTAGTTTTTTTATTGTTATTTATTTATTTATTTATTTTGGCCATGCTTCTCTCTTTGTGAACTGATACTCATCCTTATCATCCTCATCTTGCTCAGTAAACAAGTATTTCTTGAACACCTACTGTAGGCCAGACACCATTCTAGGCATGGGAGATACAGCGAGCAGCCAAGATCCCACTTTCTGTTCTAGGAAAGAGAAATGGAAAAGTAGTGAGAAAAAAATAAGTAAATTAATAAGTGAATAAGTTGAGTTGGTAAAAAGTCCAAAAAGAAAATGAAACAAGGTAATGGGAGAGACCATCGTCAATGAATGCATCTTCCAGGCGACATTTGAACTGAGATCTGAATGACAAAAATGAGCCAGCCATTCAAATACTTTGGAAATGAGTTCCCTAGGAAGTAAGAAGCAGCTAGATCAAAGGTCCAAGTATGAAATGTCCAAAGGCCTGAAGAAAGCCAGCACATAGTGAGGAAGGATGTCATTTTAATTACATGGAGAAATCATGAACTGAAACAGGGCAAGAGTTGTAGCAGGAAAGCCAATTAGGATTCTACTGGAATAGGCCCAGGAAATTGCAATGGTGGCTTAAACCAGAAGTAGGCAATGGATGTGGAGAGAAGAGGACACATCAGGGATACATTTAGGAGGAAAATCTGACAGGACTTGCTAGACTAGATGTAAAGGATGAGAATAAGATAAAATTACTCTTAGGGTTTTTTTGCCTGAGCCTCCTGGTGGATTGTAGTGCCTTGAAATGAGGAAGGCCAGGAAGCAGCAAGGCATGTTGGAAGGTGAAAGGAAATTTAAAAACTCAGCTGGGCGCGTTGGCTCATGCCTGTAATCCCAGCACTTTGGGAGGCCGAGACCAGTGGATCACCTGAGGTCAGGAGTTCCAGACCAGCCTGGTCAACAAGGCAAAACCCTGTCTCTACAAAAAATACAAAAATTAGCTAGGTATGGTGGTGCATCCTTGTAAATCCTAGCTGCTGGGGAGGCTGAGGCATGAGAATCACTTGAATCCAGGAGGCAGAGGTGGCAGTGAACTGAGGTTGCCTCACTGCACTTTAGACTGGGCAACACAGCAAGACTGTCTCAGAAAAAGAAAAGGAAAGAAAATTTAAAACTTAGTTATTTTTTAGTGATTTCTGAGACTTTAGTATACCCATCACCTGAGCAGTGTATGCTGTACCCAGTATGTAGTCTTTTATCCTTCACCCCCTCCCAGGCTTCCTGAGTCCTCAAAGTCCATTATATCATTATTATGCCTTTGTGTCCTCAAAGCTTCACTCCCACTTATAAGTGAGAACACACAATGTTTGGTTTTCCATTCCTCAGTTACTTCACTTAGAATAACAGCCTCCAGATCCAAGTTGCTGCAAAAGACATTATTTCATAATCTCTTTATTTCATAATGCCTTTATTTCATATTTCATATGAATGTATTTCATTACTTCATAAAAAGGAATGATCCTTTTTTATAGCTGAGTAGCATTCCATGATGTATACATACCACATCTTCTTTATCCACTCATTGGTTGATGGGCACTTAGGTTGGTTCCACATTACTGCAATTGTGAATTGTACTGCTACAAACATGGGTGTGCATGTGTCTTTTTCATATAATACTTTTTTCCTTTGGATAGATACCAAATAGTGGGATTGCTGGAGCGAATGATAGTTCTGTTACCAGGGAGTCTGCCTTGGGATGGATCATTTAACTGAGATCAACAGAGCTGAAACACTGGACCAGCAATCTTGGTTCTTGTGATAGTGAGCAAAGAATTGCAAACTAACACCAAAGTGCAAGCTAAAAGCAAAGTCTATTAAAGCACAGTAATACACTCTCAAAAGGAGAGAGGGCCAAGTTCCATGAAGTGAAATCAGCCCCTCTTTGCAGAGCTTAGGTTGCTTTTATGGGGTTTGTGGGGAGGAGTTGAGGTTTGGGCTGTGTTTGAGTGACAGGATGATGTCATTTGATTGGCAGTTTATGGTTATATAGCTGAAGTTAAACTGCACGTGTTTTTACCAATCTCTTGTTAAGAAAAGCTGGTGGGGGGGGGGAGCGGACAAAACCACATGTAAATTTTATTATAATGACTGTATAATGCGGATGGCGTTCCCCAAGGTTATGGCCTAGATCAAGCTTGTCCAAATGTGGCCCAACACAAATTCATAAGCCTTCTTAAAACGTTATGAGATTTTTTGCATTTTTTTTTCTTTTTCTTTTCCATTTTTTTTTTTTCTTATCAGCTATTGTTAGTGTCAGTGTATTTTATTTTATGCGTGGCCCAAGGCAATTCCTCTTTCAGTGTGGCCCATGGGAGCCCAAAGCTTGGAAAACCCCTGGCCTAGATGGGCTGGGCAGGTGCCATGTTATCTGTGCCTATTTTTCTTTCCCCAGGATGTGCTGACCACAGACTTTATCACAAATTCCATCCAAGGGTGGAGTTAGGGCAATTTGGGGGCTGAACTTAGGTGGGCCAGGGCCTGTCTTAGTGACAGCCCTTCTGCTTTCTTCTCTCGTCCCCTCCCAGCTGCTAACGTCTACCTAAGTACCTAACAGCTCTACTTTTAGCTCTTTAAGGAATCTCCATGCTGTTTTCCATAATGGTTGTACTAATTTACATTCCCACAAGCAGTATAGAAGTGTTCCCTTTTCACCACATCCACACCAACATCTATTGTGTTTTGACTTTTTAATTATGGCCATTCTTGTAGGAGCAAGGCGAAAACTCATTGTGTTTTTAATTTGCATTTCCCTGATAGTGATGTGGGGCATTTTTTCATATGTTTATTGGCTGTATATCTCCTTTTAAGAAATGTCTATTCATATTATTTGCCCAGTTTTTGATGGGATTATTTGTTTAAAACTCAGTTTTAAGCATGTTAAGTTTCAGTTGCCTAGTAGGCATCCAGGTGAGATGTTAAGGAGGCAGGAAACCATTCTGGTCTGGGTGCAGCTCCTGTCAGGGTATAGATTCAAAGTTCATCTAAATATAGATGGTCATTGAAGCCATGAGATTAGATGAGATCATCAAATGAAAAATAATGAAAGAAAGGAAGGAAGGAAGGAGAAAGAAAAAAAGAAAAAAGAAAGGAGGGAGGGAGAGAGGAAAGAAGGAAGGAAGGAAGGAAGGAAGGAAGGAAGGAAGGAAGGAAGGAAGGAAGGAAGAAAAAGAAAGAAAGAAAAAGAAAAAAAAGAAAGAAAGAAAGGAAGGAAGAAAGAAAGAAAGAAGGGAAGGAAAAGAAAGGTGGTTTAAGGACCAAGCCCTTGGTGCTCTTGTTTTCTCTTTCTGGAAACTTGAAATTTAAAAATTACATATTTTGTCAACCCTTTGTCAAAGGGTTATGCAAGTAAAAGTTAGAGTTATAATAGATAAGTGAAACATAAAAGAACCCTACAAAATGTGGTTGACAATTCATGTGTGTGGTATTTGTTTGTGAAAACCCTGAGCTATGTATGGACCAATTCCCATGAAAACAAATAATGATGTTGCTTTATTACCACACATTGACCTTCTGCTAATCACAAGCAGACCTGAAAAAACACAAATGATTGCATTAGTTTCTTTGAACACTAGAGGGAGATAAATTCACCTGCAAATTAGGAAAAGAGAAAAATCCTTACTTTTTTCCTATAGAACTACTCTTAACCACAGAATCATAGAATGTTTTAAAGTTTGATATTTTTACAATCATTAAGAAATACGGTCATGTATTAAGACTGGAACAAGCCAGGCACGGCTGGTCACCCCTGTAATCCTAGCACTTTGGGAGGCAGAGGCAGGAAGATCACCTGAGCTCAGGAGTCGGAGACCAGCCTAGGCAACATGGTGAGATTGTGTCTCTACAAAAAATACAAAAATTAGCCAGGCATGGTGGCATGCACCTGTAGTCTCAGCTGCTTGGAGGCTGGGGTGGGAGGATTGCTTAGGCACAGGAGGTTGAGGCTGCAGTGAGCTGTGATCATGCCACTGTACTCCTGCCTGAGCAGCAGGAGATCCCATCTCCAAAACAAAAACAAAAAAGACTGGAACAAATTACATCTGTTTAGAAAGTAACCTGACTTATTTTTTAAACAAGGTTTTGCTAAAACCTGGTTTAAAAGGCTTTTATATATGCAAATAATGTGCTATATTTTCAGGTGATACATTAGTCATTTTTCTTTTTGGCAATGCAGAGCAATAACATACAAATCTGCTAATTTTTATTTGAAGAAACCTCAACTCCTCCTCCTTTGGAATTCTGGTAATAGGCTTACTTACTATGAGCCAAGTGTCAAACGGCTTGCCTCTCAACCTTACGTCTGTGGACTTTGAGAATGTGCTGTACTCCATCATGTTCTATGTTTTTCAGGTGGCTTAAAGGTCATGGGCACAGAGTTTATTCTGGACTTTTTATTTGCCCAATAAAATGCTTTTCAACTTTGCTAAGTAATCACATAGATATGTAGTGTTTTCCTGATTGCTTGGGGCAACTAGAAAACTTTATTTACTTTTGGTAATCTTTCTTAAAAACATGCTAAAAAAAAGTTCCCTTTTCCAATCAAAGATTGAGTGTGAGCGCCATCCAACCGTCCCTAGCCTACGAAAGACTTTATTTGACCTTGTAACTAGTTTAATAAGTTCTTTATTACATAACCTCAAACTAAAGTGCTTCTGATAATTAAAGAGAAGAAATATATTTTCTATCTCTGGGGGAGGATTATGGTGTAGGAAAAGAAGCTATTTTATGGAATCAGAGTTGGTATAAATCCTGACTTTGTCTCTACTGGTTGATGAAAGTGAAGAAGTCACTTTGCATCTGTAAACTACTATTTTCTTGTCTCTAAATTGGAATTGCAACCTTTTAGAATTGTTGTGAGGATTCAGATAATTATGAAAATAATTTAGCTTAGTTCCTAGCACAAAGAAGACATTCCAGCTTCCCTATGCCTTCCTCTTTCCTTCTATCTGAAATGCTTTGTATTATAAAATGGCTTTATAAATCATGTGTTCATAGATTATGTGTTCTGAAGTATTTGTCAGGTGCTGATGATAAGTGCAGAATGTGACCTGGGTCACATTTGTAAGGCAGACTTCCAAGAGTACATGTGGTCAGAACTGTATTGCCCTGTGCACTACACAACTCTATACAACTGGGGCAGATATAGAATCTCACCAAGGTCTTATATGGTCCATGATCAGCTACTCCTGAATATGGGCTTGGAAGTAGGGAGAAGGGAGAGAGGCAATTGCATATCCGGCAAAGACTGTTGTCCCAGGAGAGAGTAACATTCCTTTTCCCTCCGTAAATGTAAATTCTACCTCCCCAGCCCTATAAAAGTACAGTTCAAATCCTCCTTTCCCCAAAAGGCATTCCCAGTCTAGCTGAACTCACCTTTACAAACACCTATAACATTTATCCAATTCAATCATCTGACAACACATTCTTTTAATTTCTACTTAACCATTTCATTTACCCACATCTCTCCAACCAGATAGGTTTTTGAAGTAGAAGACATGCTCTATTTCACAGTCTTTCATTTTAGCACATTTCACAGTGCTCCACTTGAAGTAGGCATTCAGTACATACTTAAATGTATTTCCATGTCAGTGTTCCTTCAATTTATTTAGTCACATGCAGTTTGATAACAGAACTCATCAAGGGTATAAGTGTATAGATTCAGATTAAATCATTTCGCTGGTAGCATCTGAAAATTACCTTTTCTTTTAAATTGTAGATTATCAAAAAGAAAGAACTAAAAGATATAACATATTAGGCGTCTATTTGTGTCATTTACACTGGTACTCATGCCATAGTTATGTTTGTTTCACCATCTAGATCCAGGGAACATGCCATGGTTTTTGCTGAGTTTCACTTTCAGGTGAAACAGATTACAGTTGCCATGAAGTAATGGCCGTTACCTACAATATAATGTAGCAGAGTATATGATAAATATTCATCACCAGTGGACCATTTTTTCTTTGAAAATACCTTAGTCAAATCTTATTATTGGTCATGAGATGTATGCATGATAATTTGACATCTGCAAACATAACTCCATTTTTACGATACAAAGAACTGAAGCAGAAATTGGAATTTTATTACTTGTCATTCAAATTACAGAATAAAAGCGTGCTGAAGCTGGAATCAGCATGTTTCTCAAGGTCACGAAGGATATAGAATACAATATGAAATGGATCACCTGTTTCCTGAGTGTCAAATATAACACAGAAAAGTAATAACCCTGGCTGGCAGCAGTAGTTCACCCCTGTAATCCCAGCACTTTGGAAGTGCTGAGGCCAGTGGATCACTTGAGGTCAGGAGTGCGAGACCAGCCTGGCCAACATGGTGAAACTCTATCTCTACTAAAAATACAAAAATTAGCCAGGCGTGGTTGTGTGTACCTATAGTCCCAGCTACTTGGGAGACTGAGGCAGGAGAATGGCTTGAACATCCAATGGTGGAGGTTGCAGTGAGCCAAGACTGCGCCACTGCAATCCAGATCAAGCAACTATGCAAGACTGTCTCAAGAAAAAAAGAAAAGTAATAATCCTAAATCCTTATGCTTGTTAGCAGCTCTGTGAACTACTTGCAGTGTGATTCCACTTTACAGTGGGCCCGGTTCTTCCCTAAGGAGCACCTAGACAAGGTTGCATGTTCTTCAAGAAGACAATACAGGACTGTACTTTCAAATACTGAAAATTATAATGAAACAATATTATTTTCAAAATAATTGCCTGATAATATATTTTCAAAAGAATAGTCAGGTAATGGCATCTTAGATCACTGCAATCTCAAACTCCTAAGTTCAAGCCATCCTCCAACCTCAACCTCCTGAGTAGCTGGGATTACAAGTGTGCACCACCACACCAGGCTATGTTTAAAATAAAAAATATACACAGAAAAGAATATGGAAGTAGACTTCTTCCCTTCTGCTTTTAATCATTCACAAGTTTCTCAGCTGCTAAAATATATGTTGAATTGACTTTCTTTTCTAATTCTACAGCATTTTATCCTTCTTTTCAAATTCTAGATCCTCAAATGAGCAGTCATTACCCACTTAATCTATTTTCCCATGGTTTGATCTCTTTGGAAACACTCTGTAATCTGGCTTCTATTTCCATAGCCCATTGAAATACACTCAATATTATTGATGTCCTTGAACCCCTTCTAATTTTTCTTAACTATTGTTCAGAAGCTGATGTTGTTGTCACCTCCTTCTTAAAATTACTCCTTTCTAGTCATGATTGTCTGGCTTCATTCCCCTAGTTCTTTTGCACTTCCTTTGCTGGCTCTTCTTCCATCCCTATCCCTCCCTTTGCAGATATCTCTTAAAGGCCTGGAGGAATATTCTCCCTTCAGTTCTCAGCCAAGTGCTCATCTATACTCACAGTTCCATTTCTAACCTTGATGCTTATGGCTCTTGAGTTTGTGTTCCATGCAGTGTTCTCTCTAACTTGGATGCATTTCTCTTTTGTCCAATTGCCTACATGACTTTACCTTCTAATTACCCTCCTGTCCAAAACTACAGGTCCAAGACTGCTGTTTCCTCTCTATTTTTAAAATTTCACCTTCAGCCTCACCAGTCTTCTAAGCTCAATATCTTGGGTTCATCTTGGTTTTTCTCAGTATCTTGGTTTTTCTCTCTGTTCTTCACATTCAACACCAGTCATGATATGGTTTGATTCTTTGTCCCCACCCAAATCTCATCTTGAATTATACTCCCACAAGTCTCACATATTGTGGGCGGGAACAGGTGGAAGATGATTTCAGTCATGGGGGAAGTTCCCCATACTGTTCTCATAGTAGTGAATAAGTCTCACAAGATCTGATGGGTTTATTAGGGGTTTTTGCTATTGCATCTTCCTCAGTTTTCTCTTGCCAACACCATGTGAGAAGTGCATTTCGCCTCCTACCATGATTCTGAGGCCCCTCCCCCAGTCATATGGAACTGTAAATCCAATTAAACCTCTTTTACTTCCCAGTCCCAGGTACATGTGAAAACAGACTAATACAGTAAGTTGGTACTGAGAGTGGGGTGTTGCCAAGAAGATACCCAAAATGTGGAAGCAACTTTGGAACTGGGTGACAGGCAGAGGCTGGAACAGTTTGGAGGGCTCAGAGGAAGACAGGAAAGTTGGGAAAGTTTGGAACCTCCTAGAGATGTGTTGGATGACTATCCCAAAGATGCTGATAATGATATGAACAATTAGGTCCAGGCTGAGTTGGTCTCAGATGGAGGTAAGGAACTTCTTGGGAACTGAAGCAAAGGTGATTCTTGTTATGCTTTAGCAAAGAGACTGGTGGCACTTTGCCTCACCCTAGAGATTTGTGGAATTTTGAACTTCATAGAGATGATTTAGGGTATCTGGCAAAGAAATTTCTAAGCAGCAAAGCATTCAAAACGTGACTTGAGTGCTGTAAAAATAATTCCATTTTAAAAGGGAAACAGCATAAAAGTTCAGAAAATTTGCAGCCTGATGATACAGTAGAAAAGAAAAACCCATTTTTTGAGGAGAAATTCAAGCTGGCTGCAGAAATTTGCATAAGTAACAAAGAGTTGAATGTTAATTCCCAAGACAATGGAGAAAATGTCTCCTGGGCATGTCACAGGTCTCCATGGCAGCCCCTCCCATCACAGATCTGGAAGTCTAGGAGGAAAAAATGGTTTCCTGGGCTGGGCCCAGGGTTCCCATGCTGTGTGCAGCCTAGAAACTTGATGCCCTGTGTTCCAGCCATTCCAGCTATTGCTAAAAGGGGCCAAGGTACAGCTTGGCCCATGGTTTCAGAGGGTAAAAGCCCCGAACCTAGGCAGCTTCCAGGTGGTATTGAGCCTGTGGGTGTACAGAGGTCAAGAATTGAGGTTTAGGAACCTCCACCTAGATTTCAGATGTATGGAAACATCTGGAGGCCCAGGCAAAAGTTTGCTGCAGGGGTAGAGCCCTCATGGGGAACCTCTGCTAGGGCAGTGTGGAAGGGAAATGTGGGGTTGGAGCCCCCACACACAGAGTTCCTACTGGGAACCACTTAGTGGAGCTGTGAGAAGAGGGACACCATCCTCCAGACCATAGAATGGTAGATCCATAGACAACTTGCACCATGCACATGGAAAAGCTGTGGATACTCAACACCAGCCTGTGAAAGCAGCCAGGAGGGGGGCTATACCCTGCAAAGCTACAATGTAACGTATGAACCATTACAGTTTTCATGGATGCTACTCTCCTTTTCCTTTTATTGTTTTCTTTCTCCATTTTTACTTATTCTTTAAGATCTAGTTCAAAAATCATCTGTACAAGGTCTTCTCTGATCATCCCAGGCACTAGAGTCCCCCAGATGTACCTGGCATAGTTTTAGACATGTAATTGAAACGATGTAAAAATTCCTCCAATTGTTCTATTTTTTTTAATGACCTCAATGAAATTAATTGCCTTCTCAGACCCAAAGGGTATATACATAAATTAACAGGGAAAGATGCTATTTTTCTAGGTTAAGCCATTGGTATTATTAGTAGAAGCAATAAATAGAAATGAACCTCCAGAGCTATTCTGTTTTCAGTGGAATTAAGCAGTAGCTTATCTCTATAGTCTGAGATACTATTACTATCATCTATATAATAATAATTACTTCTGTTTTTATAACATTTTCTCTGATTATAAAAATAATGAATTAATTCTGTAATGATGGATATATATCAATATACATTTGTCAGAACCATAGAATGTGCAACACAAAGTGTAAACCTTAATGTAAACTATAGATTTTAATGTATCACTATTAGCTCATTACTGTAACAACTATATGATACAAATACTAGTATTGTTGAAAATGGAATCTGGGGTGGGGAAAGTAAAGGGGAATATAAGAGCTCTCTGTACTTTCCACTTAATTTTTCTGTAAACCTAAAACTGTTCAAAAAATAAAATATATTAATTAAAAATAATAACATGTCTATAAACTTTGGGTGATAATGATGTGCCATCATAGGTTGATCAATTGTGACAAACATGCCATTCTGTGGGCAGTGTTGATAATGGGAGCTGTGCATGTGGGTGAGAAGAGGTGGTGGTACATATGGAAGTCTGTGTACCTTCTGCTCAATTTTGCTGTAAAGCTAAAACTGCTCTATAAATAATAAAATCTAATCAAAATGTTAAGCCATGTACAAACTTAATAAAAATGCTTATTGTAGAAAATGTGGCCAGGCAGTGGCTCACACCTGTAATCCCA
Source organism: Plecturocebus donacophilus (assembly GCA_004027715.1). Classification (NCBI taxonomy): domain Eukaryota; kingdom Metazoa; phylum Chordata; class Mammalia; order Primates; family Pitheciidae; genus Plecturocebus; species Plecturocebus donacophilus. The sequence goes on along the minus strand of PVKP010012411.1, from coordinate 16,525 downwards.
GCACTTTGGGAGGCCAAGGTGGGCAGATCACGAAGTCAAGAGATTGAGACCATCCTGGCCAACATGGTGAAACCCCATCTCTACTAAAAATACAAAAATTAGCTGAACATGGTGGTGCATGCCTGTAATCCCAGCTACGTAGAAGGCTGAGGCAGGAGAATCACTTGAACCAGGGAGTCAGAAGTTTCAGTGAGTTGAGAAAAGAAAATGTGTAATGGTATACAAAAAAGCCAAAGGAAGAAAGTAAAAATCATCTTTAAGCCTACCTCCTCTGTCTATTACTGGATGATACCACATCCATTACTGATATGTGACTTATTATTTCTACAAAATAATATCATAAGTATTTTCTCTGTCATCAAATGCTCCCCGCCAATGAAATATTTAATAATCACATGCTTTAAACTTCTTTATCTTAATGTAAATAAAATTTCTAAGTTTTCCCTTGACTTGAACTTCTGCAGCCTGAAAAAACTTATTTTGTTTTTGTTTTCTTTTTCCCTGAGACAGGGTCTCACTCTGTCGCTCAGGCTGCAGCGCGGTGGTGTGATCATAGCTCACTGCAGCTCTGACCTCCTGGGCTCAAGTGATTCTCCGGCCTCCACCTCCTGAGTAGCTGGGATCACAGGTGTGTGCCACCATGCCCAGCTAATATTTTTATTTTTTGTAGAGATGAGGTACCCTGTGTTGTCCAGGCTTGTCTCAAACTCCTGGCCTCAAGTAATTCTCCTGCCTTAACCTACTGAACTGCTGAGATTACAGGTGTGAGCCACCGTGGCAGGCCTAAACTCATTTCTTTTACTACTTTTGAAACCTACATCATTATTTTTTTCTTTGTATTTACCTCTGAGATCTTAATATCTCTTTCTCAAGATGCTGTAAACAAGTAATGTACAATTATCTTCTGACTTTCTATATCTTAGTTTCTTCTCACAGAATTCTTTTTCTTGTACTAGTGTTTCTTTTCTTAACACATTAGATTATTAGCCATGAATAGTTTTAAAATTTAAAGCAGCATGCATTCTGTTATACAGCACATTGATAATTAATAAGAACATATATCAATGTATTCCCACAAATCTAATATATTTTTCCACCTGATGCATAATTTTCATAACATATGATATGTTTCTGGCTTTACTACTTGGATTCATTTAAGCCAGATTCCTAGGGGTAGAGGCTGGCTAAAAATAGCACTATACAGATTCTGTCTGTATGAGAACATCATACAGCATCTCTGAAGTGATGCATATGGTTTGAAATTTGATCACTGCAACCTAGCAGCATAGGAATTCAAGTTGTTCTGAATATATGCTCTGATTAGCAGCAGTAACAAGTGTGTGTGTGTGTGTGTGTACATATATATATATATATATATATATATTACATACATATTATATATTTACTTTTATTTTTATTTTTTTTAGAGACAGGGTCTGGCTCTGTTGCCCAGACTGAAGTACAGTGGGGCAATCATACCTCACTGCAGTCTTGACCTCCTGAGCTCAAGCAATCCTTGTGCCTCAGCCTCCCGAGTAGCTAGGGCAACAGGCACATACATGCCACCGTGCCCAGCTAATTTGTGTGTGTGTGTATATACATATATAATATATATACATGCATATATACATACATATATATAATAATACACATGTATACCTATATGTATATATATACATTATATATGTGCAGTAAAAGAAAAAGTAGTAAAAGAAATATATATGTGTGTATATATATACACACGCAAAATATATATAGGTGTGTGTGTATATACAGGTTTATTTATTTATTTTTTGTAGAGACAGGGTCTTGCTATGTTGCTCAAGCTGGTCTTGAACTCCTGGCTTCAAGCGATTCTCCTGCCATAGTACACTGTAACCTAACTGGATGTGTAAATAAACTGTAACCTACTCTTGTATTCAACTGCCAGGCCTCCCAAAGTGCTGAGATTACAGGCGTGAGGCACTGCACCTGGCCACAAGTGAGATTTTTAAAGGAAAAAAGGAGAGGAAGATTCTAAGTTGTTTACCAAGAATTTCCATTAAAATAACATAAGCTATTGATTGGCTATACATTGTTCTTTGTATCACAATTCTAGGACCAAGAAAATAATAAGTGAGGTAGCTAGTCAGGGATAAAAATACCTTTAAACGGTAATGCCTGAATATGGGTGTAGGAAGGGGTTGGGGTGTGTGGCTGAAGTCCCACACTCCTGTCCCAGAGGCCTGATGAATACTGCATACCTCACAGAGCTCAGACTATTCTGAGCTATATTTCTTTACTCAGAAGTCAGCAATTATTCTTGATGTTGTTCACCTATATGTAATGTGCCTTTTTTTGACTGCTTTAATATTTTCTCTTTATTATTGACTTTTAGCAGTTTGATTATGAGATGATACAGTTGTATGTTCATCTTGCTTCATATTCATCAATTTTATTGGGTTATATTTTTCATTCAATTTGGAAAATATTGGACCAGTATTTCTTTAAATGTATCTCTGCTCCAATCTGTTCCCTCTCCTTCCTCCTGATTATCTATCCATCCATCATATCTATATATGTCCGTGAAACACATGCAGTTTCTCTTTCTTTCTCTGTCTATACAGAGGTCATTGAGACTTCATTCACTTTTTTTTTCAATCTTTGCTCTCTCTGCTTCAGTTTTCCATAGTTCTTGTGGCCTGTCTTCAAGTTTTTTCTTTGTAGTAGTAAACCTATCTTGTGATATTTTCATTTTATATGCCATATTTTTCAATTTTGTAATTTCTATTTGATTATTTTTTAAAGATTTCATTTCTCTGTTGAAATATTCTGTTCTCTCAATATGTTCATGTTTTTCTTTAAATATTTGAATATATTTATAATAGTGGTTCTAAAATCCTAGCTACTAATTTCATCATCACAGTTATTTCTTATTCTATTTCTATAGACAGATTTATTTTCTCCTACTGAATATTTGGGATTGGCATACTTGGCAGTTAGCACAACCTCACATTGGGCTGTTGGTCTGTGGGGTAAGAGCTATCATAGTGGAAAAGGCCAGGTGGAAGTGTCTAGAACTTTCCCCACCCCCAGCCAAGAAGGAATATCAAAACAAGTATGTCCTGGGTTAGGGAGGCAGTATGGGGGCAGATGGCAGAAATTAGTGTCATTCATAAGTATCTAAGGGGAGGCCGGGCACAGTGGCTCATGCCTATAATCCCAGCACTTTGGAAGGTCGAGGTGGGCAAATCACTTGAGGTCAGGAGTTCAAGACCAGCCTCGCCAACATGGTAAAATCTGTCTCTACTAAAAAATACACACACATACACACACACACACACACACACACACAAAGTATCTAAGGGAAAATACGTTTGTCAGGGCTCCTGTTAAGAATTCCATTGAATTATAAGCTATGGCTTCTGCCTTGGTACCTTGAGCAAAAATGAAATAAATGTATAAAGATTCATAACAAGCTTATTTCCATCATGCCTGAGTTCATGCTGAAGTGACTCAAGCAGGGCCCCTGGATAACTTTAGGATGGGAGTTTATCATTGGAAAGACAAAGCTTGGGATTAGAGGGTTGGAACTTTCAGCCTTATACACCCACACACTCAGCCACCCCACTTTTGGGGAGGAGAGGGAGGCTGGAGATTGTTGGATAGCCATAAGCCAGTGATTTAGTCAATCATGTGTATATAATGAAACCTTGATAAAACACTTTGAACAAGAGGCCCTGGAAGTCTCCAGGTGGGGGACACATCAGTGTGCTGGGATGGTGGTGCACACAGAACGCATGGAAGCTCTGTGTCTTCCCTGCCCCCACCCACACACACCCAATACCTGGCCCTACTCTTCTCTTCCATTTGGCTGTTTCTGAATTGTGTTCTTTACAGTAAAACCGTGATCATAATTACAAAACTTTCCTAAGTTCTGTGAGTCATTCTAGTGAATTACTAAACCTGAGTGGAGGTCATAGGAAGCCCCAGATGTATAGCTAGTCAGTCAGAAGTATGCTTAGCTTCCAGGTTTTACAACTGGTGTCTGAAATGAGGGTGAAATGAGGTGGTCACAGTTTCTACCCTGTGAAATCTGCACTCATTCTGGGTTATTAGTGTCAGAACTGAACTACATTGTAGGACACTCAGTTGGTGTCAGAGAACCAGGAAATTATTGGAAAGACATTTCACTGGTTAACAAATTTAAAAATAAAAATTACATGATAATCACAAAAAGTAGAATAAGGAAACAAGTGGCAGATCCTTTAGGGCTGATCTTGCCAATCAGCATGCCAGATCCCGTATCTGTGTACATAGTGGACCACAACCTTGGGTTACAGGCTAACCAAGTCTGTGAAAGACTTGAGAAAACCAGAGCCCCTAAGCTAACTTCTCTAACTTCAAGTCGACTCATCCATTTTTTTCTACTACTGTGTATGATCTGTTATTTTCTTCATGTGCACTATTGTGAAAGTTACAGGTTTTTAAAAATAGATGAACTTCATTCAAAGAGGTAACTCTTTTGTCCTATTGTTCTACCCCCTAATAATTGCTATGTAAAATCTATTGGTTTCATTTGATTAAAGCTTATCTATTTAAAACTTTTTAAACCCGTAATTACTAGGAATTTCTCTTTTCTTCTCTCCATGTCCCAAATTAATGTGACAGAAGAATCATGGGTAAGAGTACCCCAAACTTTCCTTGATTGGGCTGAATCAAGGACAAGACTGAGGAAGTGGAGTATTAGCATGCCTATTTGACCACTTATATAAGTCAGACCCTGAAATATAACTGTTTTCAGTTATCAAATTGATATTTTTATCTCCATTGGTTTGAGTGCTACGGAACCTAAGAGGGAAAGAACTATTTTAGTTATTGATTTTTTTAATATGCCCATACATATAATTTTTTAAATAAGGGGTTATTCTGACTTAAATAGATGAGCCAACAAGAAACCTAGGTTCCCCAATAATTTGCAAACATTTCCACAAATACCCCCTCTTCTCATTCTCCATAAATTATAACTGAAAAATCTCCTTGAAAACTCTTTTATTGACAAACTCCAAGCTAAGCCTCCTGCCATCCTCTCTTCTGCCTTATATTGACCTGTGGCAATGTCAGATGGGCCCCTTAGAGCAAAGTGGATTGCTCTTCCTTCACCCTCTCCACTGTCTTCACACATTGTCCATGTGGAATCTTTATTTCTTAAAGGACTTAAATAATGACTGTGCCCCATGAACTAAAATCATGGTTGGTGAGTTTTCAGCCTCCATTTTTTTTTTCAGTTTTTCGATTCTTGTTGGCCAGGAGCCCCTTCCAGAAATCAACACATCATGCTCCTGTTCTGGAATAGGCATCTTCCAGGTAACCCTCAAATAAACATATTTTGAGAATTGCAGGCTCATTTCAGTTAGCATGGCATTGAGCAAGCTGTTCTCTTTCTAACCTCTTCAGAGGTGTTTATTCAGTGGCTCCTGTCTGTGAAGGGTGCCTTCAATCTGCAATCTGAAGGAAAGAATCTCTACTAGCCATATTTTTGCAAATGCTTGTCCCATTCTTTCTTCCTTGCCACTCCTCCAAAACACACACACACATTCTATACCTCTACTAGCACCAATTGTAATCACTGTTTCTACACTCACGGATGCAAAATGCCCTTATGTTCAGAGATGGTTACCATTTTCTTTTTGTCACAAAGTCTCTGTAGGTTTCCTTTTTGGATTTCTGGTAATAATCTTACATAAAATATACTTACATAGGACATGGTACCTAGCCAAAGACATCCAAAAGGTTTACTCAAAACCATGTCTTGTTGAGTCAGCCTTTATTAAATCCTCCCCAGGAGCCGACATTTTGGGAACAAAATATTACTGGTAAAGAGAAGCATGTGAAGTTTCCAAAAGCAAAAGCGTCTGTAACCAATGAACAGATAAAATTTCAAGGCCTGTACAGTAAAGCAGCTGTTAGATGATTTACTGGAAAATTCCTCCAAAACATAATAGAGGCTGCCCACTACAAAGGAAATATTTTTCCTTCAAGTGCATGATATTAAAGTTCAATATGTTATGTACTCAAATTACCTCTCTATTAAAATTGGGGGTTTTCACGATAACCTCCATCTCATTCCATCCCTCTGAAAAGCCAGGACAGCACTGGTTGGTGTGAGATTCATGAGGTGAGTTCTAAACTCCAGAGACTCATTCCTTTTGTGCAGCCTCCAGTATCAATAACACAGGATAGGACTTCATTTCTCAGGCATACAAGTGACTCACGCTAAACTAGGCAAACCCGATAACCTCTCACTTTCATTTAGAGAAATGATACAGCTTCAAGTGGGGCACCATGTGATTTTCAAGGCATTGAGCACACTTGCAAAGAAGTACTTGCAAGAGTTATACAGGGGGAAAAAATAGTTTCCAGCACCTCCCTTATCTCACTACATGGACAAACAGTGCATAGAGGGACATCTCAGATGCCACAGCACCTGAGTGTTTTGGTAAAGTCCTGATGGAGACCAGGGAAGGCGGCAGCACACAGCACGGTCACTGCTCCACAGCACCAGAGATCTGGGGGTACGCATGGAACCAAATGGTCCAAAAAAGGTCTTCATAGTCCCCAGGCCAAGAATTCTTCATTTAACCTCACTCCTGACTCTGCAGACCCACATGATCATTTATTAGGAGTTATCAGAAACCTTTAGAGAGAGATTTGTTAAGGGCTACAGAATTAGAGTACGGAAGGAGGAATACATTTCTAGTGTTCTATGTCACTATAGGATGACTAGAGTTAACAACAATATGTAGTTTCAAATAGTTAGAAGGAAGGATATTGAATGTTCCCAACACAAAGAAATGATAAATGTTTGAGATAATGGATATGTTAATTACCCTGATCTGCTCATCATACATTGTATGTATCAAAATATCATTACATACCCCATGAATATGTACAATAATTATGTGTCAATTAAGAAAGAAAGAAATCTCTTGGACTCCATGTAATGTTAATAATTACACACAGAACACATTCTGGCTCAAACTAGAAGGTAGAGGACTCCACCTGTACAAAGGGCACTATTGCATTAGTAGGAGTAATGACTACTGCCTTTGATCTACACAGGAAAAGAAAAATGGTAGTCCAGAGCCACAGTGATGCAAGCTGAAGTCAAAACAAGAGGTATTCCCTGCCACTTGTTTCTTATTATTTTGAACATGCCAGCTAATTGCAGCCCACCCTTCCATCCTTCCTTGTGCCAGAGGTGTGGGTTAAGCCGTTGCTGCAGAAGTTCTTTTCAGCTGACAGCTTTTTATCTGGTCATTGATTAATGGTAAGGAGGCTGCTCCTAGCTTTGTTTCGATGTTCAGATAGCAAGAGAGGACACTTGGTTTCAATATTTGTATCTATTTGATTAAACCTCCAGGCTAAACAATCCTGCTTTTCCTGAGAAATGAACACAGAAATGGTCAAATGTCAACAGGAACATTGCTACAGGAAGAGTATGTTCAATAATCATGATATATGAGCCGAATGTTCAGAGTGTGATTTTGATACGAACCTTGCAGGAGAGGGAGGGAGGATTGAGCTGAGAATCAGTTCTGGCTCAGTCCTTTGAGCCTACTTGGTTGTGAAGGTTTCTGTTCCTGTGTCTGTGACTCAGCTCTGCTGTTTGGGGAAGATAAATTAGGTGTCACATGCTTTACTCTTAGTGAAATAGGTTATTTTGGGGGAAATATGTGGAAAGTTACTTTTTAAGAAATTCCAGTGGATATGAAAGGTTTCTATCTGAAAAGATGCATGTTTGGCTTGTTGTGAACATTTTTTCCTTCCTTTTGAAAAAAATCTTGTCTTCAAATTTGTCTAGAACTGTTTACTATATGGCCTTTTTGAATTGCACCAATAAGAAGGGAGTCAAAAACCATTTCCAATAATACTCTACTCAGTCATAGTGACAGCATGCCCCTGCCTCCCATGCTGCCACACCAGACCCAGACGGGAGCACCTGCGAAGTCTGTTCTGCATCACAGCAGTAAGCAGTCACAGGGCCCATTAGTTACACATGGCAGGAAAGACCGTGGGGTCAGTGTTAGAATTATGTTTTTCATCTGCATGGTAGACAGCTTACATTCTGCACTCTGGTGGCGTGCAGATGTCCTAGAGAGGAAGGCTCCCTTGCATCCCTCACTTTTCCTTTTGCTAACAGACCCCAGGCTTTGTTCAGGGATCAGGCAACAATATCCTCATGGTAGTTAGGCTCAGCTCAGAGAGGAGTCCTGGATCGTCCGTTCCCCTTTGCCTTTGAATGGTGTAGGAATCATGCCAAAAAAAGAAACACTGCTTAGAGGCTTTGAAAAAAGTATTTTCTTCCTCGTAAAAGGAAGCTTCATGTGACTGAGCTGCTAAATCAATCCACCCCTAATTTTGGACTTCTTGTTTGGAGAGATAAGAAGCTCTTTATTGTTTCAGCCCCATTGGATATAGTGAAACTTGCACCAAAAAGCATCCTAACTGGTCCTCAGGAGTAGGAATCTAAATTTATTTCAATTTCTGGAAGACTGTTATAAGCCATAGACTGTTATCTCCTATTTAAGCTGAGAAAATAACCATTCATGGTAAACTGGGGGTATTGAGGAAATTACAGCTGAATTTTCTCATCTGTAAAATGGGAATATCAGTAGTAACAATTTCAAACATTCATCCTGATGATTAATTTAACCCAAGCAAAGCTCTTAAAGCAGTGCCTGGCACATAGTAAAGACACAATTTAATTGTCAAGTGTTATCATTATAGAGATGATGTGACAAGAAGGATTGATCATTTGGGGCTAAACTAGGGATACCAACTAGGAACCAAGATACTCACTTGCAAAGAGAAAGATGATGGCAGACACTCTGGCATGGCCGGCTAGTAGTAAAATAATATGGAGGTGATCATAATTACAGTTTACCAAGACCTCTTCATCACATTCATTTCCTTTGGATGAACAAAAAAATTTCCTTGATACCTACAGTTTACCTTATGTAAACTTATATAGGAGTTGATCATTTGTGGCTTGTAATACTCTTCCAGAAATAGAAAGTAAATTCAGGTTCTTACCCCTGAGGACCAGTTAGGATGCTTTTTGGTGCAATTTTCACTATATCCAATGGGGTTTAAACAATAAGGAGTTTATCATCTCTCTATACAAGAAGTCCAAAATTAGAGTTGCAGGGTAGGTTGATTTAGTAGCTTAGTCATATCAAGCTTTATTTTACTAGGATGAAAAGCCTTTTTCTAAAACCCCATGTATGCCCCCTAAGTACACGGGTGAGCTGGCTGTTACTGCAGCTCTCATTGAGAGTTTGTCTCCAGGGTTGTTTAGTTCATCTGGTGTGATAGACTGAATAATGACCCCCTTACCCAAAGATGTGCATGTCCTAATCCTTGGAACCTATGAAAATGTTAACTTAATGACAAAACAGACTTAACACATGTGATTACATTAGGGATCGTGAGATCAAGAGATTATCCTGAATTATCCAGGAGAACCCAAGGTCCTTATCAAAAGGAGGAAAGAGTCAATACTAGGAGATGTGGTGTGATAATGGAAGCCACAGACTGGCATAATGTGAAGAAGGAGCCAAAAGCTAAGGAATATACGCAGTCTCTAGAATCTGAAAAAGGCAAGGAAGCAGATTCTCCCCTAAGCATCCAGAAGGAACACAGCCCTGCCTATAGATTGACTTTAAACTTCTGACCTTGAACTGTCAAAGAATACATCTGCATTGTTTTAGGCCACTAAGTTTGTGGTAATTTGTTACGCTAGCAACAGGAAATTAATATACCTGGCTAATGAGATGAAACATTATCCCTAACTCCCTTTGTTAGTTTTGGCTTCTACAGTTAATGGATCTCTTGTCTCACATATTAAAAACACAGTAACAGAATCAGGATGTTACATTCAACAGCTCAATGACATCATCAAAGATCCGGGGTTTTTTTCCCCCAAATCCTTGCTCTGTTTTCTTTTTTTTTTTTTTTTACCACAAAGGTTTATCATTTTGGGTTGGCCCACTCATGGTCAAAAGTGGTTGCCGCAGTTCTGAGTAGTATATCTTTACACATTAATGTCTAAAAGTTGCAAGAGAAAACCTCCTCTTTCCTGTGTCATTTTTAAAGTACCAGGAATATTTCCCAAGAAGTTTCCAGTAGGCTTTGCTTCTCATAGCATTAGCAAGAATGGAGTCATTCAGCCATTTCTAAACCAGTCTCTGAGGAATAGAATCAAGATTCACCCACTGGGACAACTGAAGGGCTGGCTTCTTTTGAAGGATGTGGTGGCCTAGTTCCTGGTTTGTATTAGTGAGTAAGAAGAGGGGATAAGGATGGCATGGTTAGCAAACAGCAATGTCTGTTATACACCCTCCTCAAGGCTCCTGTGAGCAGTCAACCTTACCAGACAGAATAATCTTCCCAGATAGACGAGGGCTGTCTTTTAGGCAAGGTGTTCAAGTGTCTATAATCCTTACTCTTTTTGCTCAGGATCTTCTGACTAATGAAACACATTCATTTAGTTTATATTTTTATTTGCTTAGAGTAAGCCCTAAATAAATGTTTAGCAAATTCAGCATCAATATTTGTGCCTCCAGTGATATTATTGTATTACTGTTTGATTCTCAACCATGTGGGCCGCTATGTAGAAACTACTGTAGATTTCATGAGGCATAGATATATAAAAATAAAAGTACTAACTTTCACATAACATTTTCTTTGTGCCTGTCATTATACTAAGAATTTTACATAATTTATTTAACCTTAACTATAGAAAGTGGTACTGTTGTTAATTCCCATTTTATAGGTGAAGAAATTTAGGCACAGAGAGGAAAACCATCGCTAATCCACAAATACCTAAAGCAAAACAATTTTCATCATAGCAGCATGTTGTTTTAATTATGGCTGTATTTAAACAGACAAAATATCTAGAAAGAAAATATTGGTAATTTGTCTGGATGACTCCAAATAACTATTTGACATGGTACCACGAAAAGAGCAATTAGAGAGCCACCCCTTGCCATTGCTTAACCTTTCCCAAAGGGGTGGCTCTCAAATTATATTTTTAAAGAAAGTAAAAATAATTTAGGAAACATATGTCTGATAAATGATATAATCTGCAGGGGGACTTCATCAAAAAAAATTTTTAGCTGTAAAGTTAAGCAACATAAGCAGCATCCAAACCTAAATGAAGGGCAGACAAAACCAAAATGAAAAGTAGTGTGTATGCGAGAAAGAAACCAACAGAAAAATTTAAACATTATAAATTGTGGCCTAACACCCATCAGCTAGAGGGAAAATGTGAGATTTCAATTAGTTGATTTGGAATCAAAATCCTTCAGCTTTCCCTAGTTGGAGACCAACATTTTTAATGGTTTTCACATGTTTGTATAACTATATTGACTGTTCTCTACACTAACCACTTCTTTCAAAAGCATATATGGAATACTGTGCTATAGCCATTCCAGACTTACAAGCCTAGACAATGTTTGGCTAGTGGGTTTCCCAATCACTATTTACCTATATTACTGCTATTGGTTTTAGGTATAATAGAGCCAAATGTTTTCATCAACCCTTTCATAAACATAGGGATAGTAATAATCTTCATGTTAAATTTATTGATTCCCTCCAGGAGAGATGATTATGCCTGAAAATGCTGGTATCATTATGCTAGTTGGCACCATAAGAGAAATTGACATGGTTTTAAATAATCTACCAAACAGTAGGAATTTCCATACCAAGTAAAGAAAGATTGTTTCTTAAAATTTCCCTCATCTGAGTCCTATTATAACTAGACTATGTGATACAAAGTAAACCAAGGAATGCCTTCAAGAACACAAAACCCTGCAACACAAAAAGGGAAATAAAAGGCTAATTTATGGTAAAATACAAAGCATAAAACACAAAAGTTGAAGCAAAACAATTTTCATCATAGCAGTACATTGTTTTAATTACAGCTATATTTAAACAGATGAAATGCCTAGAAAGAAAATATTGGTAATTTATCTGGATAACTCTAAATAAATATTTGATATGGTACCAGGGAAAGAGCAATTGTCTAGATTTTCTTCTTTTCAGAACTGGACTTTAAAGCTATTCTTGTCACAACTATATCCAAAGGAGTTAGTTAAAATAGTTCACCGATGATTGTGAATGTACTCCCTCTTTGTATTTGGTTTCCCCAGGCTGATTTATTCTTGTCAAGCAGTTTTGAACACATGATTTCCTCTGAATCTCTAGATTTTAAATTGACATTTCTATGACATGCTGAATCATTGCAGGTAGAGTTTTAATTAGTCTCAGACCTTTAGAAACCAATTTGGCAGAATATACATGAGTCCTACAATGTTTGGGTATCTGATCCAATGGTTCTGATTCTAGAAGTCACTTTCAGGAAATAAGACAAAATTCAGAAAACGTATTTATATTCAATAATGTTTGTTCATATGGTAATTATACTAGCCAAGATAAGAAATATTCTAAATGGCCAGTAATGGCAAGATGGGTAAGTAAATTATGATATAACCATTGAATGAGATGTTACTGTCTGCAAAAGTTACAATAAAATGAGAAAATTCTTAATTATGACAAGTGCAAGGACATATAGATGGCAAAATGCAAAATTGCATTTAGCATTTGATCTCACTTCAGCCATATAAAATAACGTAGTTGAATCCTGGTATCTCAATAACATATCAAAACTCCCTGTTGACCGTTTGGAAACAAGCTAAGCTAAATATATTATTTAGGCACATATATATGTGCATGTGTGTTTGCAGGTGTACATGCAGGTGTGCATGATGAAACTAAAAAAGGAATGAGAAACACAAAATTTGGGATAACAGTGACCTCTGGCAGGAAGACACAGGGTCAGGAGGTACCAGGGTAAATGAGTAGAGGCGACATAAACATTCTACTTTTGGGGCAGGACAGAGGATCTTTGTTATTCATTATGTCATTTCATGAAGAATAAACAGAATGAAGAATGGCCATACATGGACCAGTGATCATTGTGTGCCATAAACCAAGAATTCTGATTTATTCCATTTTCACCATTACTAAAATATTAGATTATGAGTGATTGTTTTTGCTTTATACATAAATTTCTATAGTTAGCATTATATTTTTAAAATGTAAAACCAGTAAACTGATCTAGAAACCTTGCAGATTAAAAATAAATCCAATTGATATGTTATACCTGTGTCTGAATGAGCTAGACTTATCCAATTAGCGTGAGGTAATTGAACTGAAAGCTAGAGGTTGATTAAGATTAAACTGCAGACCATTAGTGGTTATATTATCTAGGCCTGATTTTCTTAGTCCTGATGATTTAGTCTTCTCTGAGTATCTGACCAACCTGGGTCTTAAGGCAACAAATTCAAAGTGTTATATTTTCTTATAATAATCTTAACAGCTAACATTGATTTAATAATAAATTAATTTTACTGTGTGACAGATACTGTGCTAATACTTTTCATCCATCATCAGATTTAACACTCACACTAAACATATAATAGTTATTAATATTATCCAAATTTGACAGATGAGAAAACTGAGGCACAAAGATAGGTGCCTTGCCCAAAGATCACACCACCAATAAATAAGGGAGCTCAAAATTGGAGCTTAATATGGATCAACCTCCTACTGAGGAAATAAAAAAACTTTGTCCAATGTTCACCTCAATAAATACTCATTTACCAAAGTGGAAGTGTAATAAGCCTGAGAGAGGAGCCTAGGGTTTGGCTCTTAGAACCTTGTGTGAGGGTAGATTTGGGAGCATAGGCCTCCAGGGTATCGGTCAGGAAACCAAAATTGGAGAAGTACAGATCCTATTAGTCCATTCTCACACTGCTACAAAGAACTGCCCCAAACTGGGTAATTTATAAGGAAAAAATGTTTAATTGACTCACAGTTCCACATGACTGGGGAGGCCTCAGGAAACTCACAATCATGGCAGAAGGCAACTCTTCGCAGGGTTGCAAAGAGAGAATGAGTGCCAGCAGTGGAAATGCCAGGTGCTTATAAAACCGTCAGATCTCGTGAGAACTCACTTACTGATCACGAGAACAGCATGGGGGAGACCGGCCCAATGATTCAATTACTTCCCACTGGGTCTCTCCCATGACACGTGGGGATTATGAGAACTCACATTGAGATTTGGGTGGGGACACAGCTGAACCATATCACTAGGATATAATGTATCCCAGGGATATAATGGCAGGATAATATAGTGCTTTAAGCATGGGATCAAGGGATATAACTGCTTAAGTTTATATACTGGCTTCACCGTCTTTTAGCTCTGTGACCTAGCAAAGATACTGGAGTTCTCTCTGTTTCAGTTCCTGTAACTGTGAAGTTGGGATAATAGTAATACCTACCTCAGACAGTCATTGTGTATATTCAATGAATTAATCTATAGCAAGCACTTAGAATGATGCTTGGCACATAGCACTTGCTAAATGTTAACTGTTATAATTTTAGTGCATATTTTCACAATTCTTGATCTTTATTCTCTTTCTCTCTCACCATCCCCCTTGCCACCCCCACCTCACTTCCCCACCTCATTGTACAGTCATAACTTTGCTCCGAATTATTTGGGAAAAGAAACAATTTATAAATATAGAATGGAAGATAACATTTATAATATTATTAAATTCACTTTCATGATATGGAGTAGACTCGAAAATGCAGAAACAGGTATTCTTTGTATTTAAAACAACATAATTTTCTTGCTATGAATAGCAGCTTTGCATTCAAGTCTTAGCTCTGTCATTAGCTATATAATCTTGAGAAAGTCTCCACTCAGCACTTCTCACTTGACAGACAGAGGTGACAATGCCAGGATTGCCTCTTGAATGCTTTATTCTGGAGTGCTTTGGCAGGTTTCTTCTTTCATTCCATGATCCACATTTACATTTAGTGAGTACCTGCTCTGTGCCAGACTCATATTGGAGGCCCAAAATGCAAAGTCTCTGTTACTCTGAGTAATTCATGGTGGAGGAACATGCAATC
Organism: Plecturocebus donacophilus; assembly: GCA_004027715.1. Classification (NCBI taxonomy): domain Eukaryota; kingdom Metazoa; phylum Chordata; class Mammalia; order Primates; family Pitheciidae; genus Plecturocebus; species Plecturocebus donacophilus. Next base: position 1,504 of record PVKP010012411.1, on the reverse strand, counting down.
CTAGACTGGTGTGTGTGTGTGTGTGTGTACGTGTGTGCACACGTGCGTGGGCAGGGTTGATGAGGTAGGGTTCGGGATATGGATATTCCAATTGCAAATAACAATTTTCAAATTTTGGAAAATACACAAAACACAAAGAGGGGAATAATAGCTGGATTTATCTTGGCCATTCAGGAACAGACTCCTTTCATTTTGACAAACATATACATGTTTCCATGGGATTTTTTTTTACCTATAATTGCCTACGTTTGAAATATTTGTTTTGCATTTGTGTTGGATCTTTTACAATTCAACAAATCTTTAATCCAGCTTCTCAGGACAGAACATTTGTTATTATTTGGCAGAAATTTTCTCACTATTCGTGTTCAATTCTGTTAGTTAGACAGAAAACAATTATTACTACCCTTTCAAGCTTATCCCTTGACATTTTCCATAAATAGAAACTTTGTTCATTGGCTAAAATCCTGTTTAATACTATCAAATGTCAAAGGCAGGATTTGGTATACCAGCCTGTTTGGAGAAAAGAATGTCCGTTTCTAATTCAATTACAGATTAAACTAAATTTGATAGCCCCAGACTACCTGCCAATAATATTTCTGCAGCCACACGTAACCTCTCAGCTCAGCATTTTTTGTTTTGGTCAGGTCAGAAAAAGTTCTACTTTGGGTTATGTTAGTCATGAGTTTCTTCAAATGTTCATTGAGGACCCCTCATGTGCATGTACATTCAGGAGAAAAGCACTCCAAGCTAACCAAGGCCATACCTACATGGTGTCAACATTAAGCTACTCTACAAACCCAAAAGGCTATGGTTTTCGAATCTAAATAAAGGAAAAGCACTCCAGAAAAAAAAAGTCTAAACTTTTTTTTTTGACCTATCATCAGGATATTTGGTATCACTTAAACTGAGCCTACAGTATTTTAAAATCTTGCTTCCCAAAATGTAATTCGAGGAGAAATATAAATGGCTAATAAACCACAAAAAGATGCCTTATCTTACAGTGATAAAAGAAATGAAAAATAAAACAAAATACAATTTTATCCTACTAAATTGGTAATGACTTGAAAATTGATAATATCCAATGTTAACAAGGGAGGAGAACAGGCACTCTTACTTAGACGATGGGCCTTAGTACGGTATGATTTTTTCCATTAAAGATAGATCGGAAAGCTGAAAAAAAAAAAGTATTTTTTTTCCAGAAGGAAAAAGTCCTAATACGTTATATATCCTTCGACCTTGAAATTCTACTTTTTAAAAATTAGCTTAAGAAAATAATCATAAATATACACAAATGTTTGCCTTCAAAGATAATTGCTGTATTGTTTTCAATAATTAGTTTAAAAAATGAAACATCCAACAATAAGGGATTGGTTAAATAAAGGATACTATACCTATACAATGTAATGTATGTCATTATTCAAAATAATGTTATGTTAGAATATTTTGAGACAAGAATGTATTTGTTTTTTTCTTGTTTCTTTCTTTTTTTTTTTTTTTTTTTTTT
>PVKP010012410.1:0-58476 GCA_004027715.1 Plecturocebus donacophilus | reverse complement strand
GCTGAGCTCATTGTTCTTTGGCATTTGTTTAATGGTCAGAGCGAATGAATTGTGACTGTTGGATGAGACTGAAAATTAGGTTTATTTGGAGATGAATTCATCTCAAATTGCTGAAACTGTCAACTCAGGTGGCAAATATTCAGTTCATGCTTGCAAAAAGAGGAGAAAAATACAGCATCTTTCCCCCAGTAATCTCCATTAGAAAACTTGAAAAGCCACCAAATTCGAATTGCATTGTTTTCTCTGGCATTCATCCAGACTCTTGCAATATTCAAAGCAGTCATTTTATTTCAACAGCTCAAGAAAAACATGTTCCAAGTAGCTTAAAAAGATAGATTAAAACTTCATATTTGACATATGTCAGAATGAGCCAAATTCACTAAGGCAACCTGTCTGGGAAAGGTTTCTACCGGGACACAGGGAGGCACGTGTCAGAGCACGGTGGGCTTATCGAGGGTCTTGGGCAAGGAATGGGAGTAGGATTCAGGACCCTGTGTTCCAGTCCCAACTCTGGCACCAGTTGACTGACAGACCCTGAGCAAGTTGCTCAATTTCGCTGATACGCCCCTTGTTTTTGCTGCATTGAGCGCCTGTTACACGTTTCAGAAAGTTGAGAAACATCTTGCCTAAAAATGAAATGAAGCATCTATAAAACCCGTCACATTTACTCAAGAACCTTGTTCAAGCTTAATGTCTCCAAATCTTAATCTCTTGATGGATAAAATGAAAGAACAAAACAAAACAAAACAGGCCCTTTTTCACAGGGCTATTTGTGAGAATTAAATGAGAGGATGTATGTGAAAGTACCAAGACACTGGCTAGGGGTTGAAAAAGTGCTCTGATGCCAAGCTGCATGGCTGATAGCAATGAGTTAGACTTTACAGGTCAGCGAACTATAGCCTGCAGACCAGCTGTCTGTTTTTGAAAATAAAATGTAATTGGAGTGGACTCCTGCCCGTTCACTAACATATAGTCTACAGAAGCCACAGTGTTGTGCAGTGCCTTTAGATAGGGTCTTCAAACCAAAGATATTCACTATCTGGTCTTTTATGGAAAAGTTTGCCAACCGTGGATTGGTAAGGGCTTGGCCAGCTCTCACGTAGGTGAGAATTCTTCTCTATCTCTTCTTTGTGTTTTGTTTCTGTCTTTACAATCCCCTCCTCCTCCCTCCTGCCCTTTTTATCCTTTCCTTTCTTCCTTCTTTTTTTCTTTTCTCCACAATAAACAAAAGCCTAGATAAATACACAGAGCCATTTACAAAATAGAAAGAGATGAGCCTTCCTTGTGGGAGGTGAACTGGTGTACAGACCCATGCACGGGATGGCCTGGGTTGCTGGGGCTCAACCTAGGTGAGCAGTTCAAATGTTACTTAGACATTACTGAGGCTTTGTAGCATGGTGCTGCACTTATCCTAGTTTTTGAAATCATTTTGTTGGTCTCTTTCCCACTAGATTGCGAACTTTCTGAGAATAGAAGCTTGCCTTGTTTATTTTAGGGATCATGTATAGGAATCACAGTGTCTGGTCTTTAGGCTCCATAACTGCTCGTTAAAGTAAATAATTATCTTCAGAATCACGTTTTTCATTAATGTTATTAATTATGTTAATTAGCACAACTAATATTGTGTCACTATTATGTCATTCATTCTAATAAATTCTACAAAATGGTTTAGCTTTTTAAAAATATTTTAAATTGTGTGCTCAAAAGGAAATCAATTATTGAAAGCAGAAGCTGACACTTTTTATCATCTATAAGGAGATTGAAGAAATAAAGAGCAACTAAGGACATGTCTTTTATAATTTGCATAATTTGAGGAGTTTTTACCCTTCTATCAGGAAGTAATAAACACCCTTCCCTCCAGAATCTCCATCCTAAGAAGGCGCGTTATTAGGAAAAAGCTGGGGCACAGCTGGGTCACGGACTAACCTCTGCTCTTTACTCAAGTGTGACCAAATCCACCTGTGAGACATAAGAAACATTTCCATGATCTGCTCATCAGTTCAAAGTGGGTCCAATTAAAGCCTCATTTGCAGGAACTAATCATAGCTGCAAATTGGAGGAAATGCTACTCCAATCAAATGCATAATTCCTCTTCCCCTATGAATTAAGTTTCCTGGTGTTATGTGACATTTAGCTGTTGGCATCACCCTCAAAATTATCCTTTTTGGGAGGAATCATTGTGATAAGAATACAATTCTAACTCATGCTTAGTTTTAATAAAAACTTACTTGTTTTCTGCCCAGAGTCTCCCAATCTTACTTTATAATATTTGCAAACTTCGATGTCAATTCAACCATTTTCCATCTGATTATTGCATCCTGTGAACGTGGATAGCAGTGGCTTCCATTTTTTATTTAGCATACTGAGTTGACATCCTTTCCAAAGACTTTACTCATATTATCACATTTAATTCTCAAAATGACCCCAGAGTTATTCTTCTTGATGGTAGCACATTTACAATTAAAAATAGCAATAACAGCAACAAAGCAGAAGTTTAGAACGAGTCAGTAAACGGTTCACATTTGCATAATTAGTAAGCAGTAAAGCTGGTTGGCATTTGTGGGTCCATTTCGTTCCTTAGTCTGTGCTGGTAATTACTAAGATCTGCTGATTTTCAGGCCAATCAAGAGTGGAACATGGAGTAGGGCAGGAGCGGTCATCACATCAATACTTAGCGGTTCTGCAGGAACTGCCTCTTACAAGCTGGATGCTCCAGCAATTTCGAGAATTGGAGAGGATTGGTCAGATTACTATTGTCTCTTAGCCATTCCAACCATAAGAGATCCTTTAGGAAAGGGGTTGGCAAATTATGATTATTAACATTTTCAGTGGTTGAAAAACTAAAGAAGAATATTTTATGACGTGTGGAAACTATATGAAATTCCTTTATCACTATGCATAAAGAAAGTTTTACTGGAACACAGCGACACATTTATTTTTGTGTTGTCTGTAGCCACATCAGAAGAACTGTGCTACATTAGAAGCACAGAAGAACTGAGTAGTGGCAACAAGACCATGTGGATCACAAAGTTCTAAAATATGAATTATCTGCATCTTTAGTCTGTCTCTTGTTTTGGGGTGCAGCCCAGTTGCTACCTGCTGCATAAAGCTTTGCTTCATATTTCTTGCTTTGCTTCTTTTTACTCCTCTGATATGAATAGTATAGTACCTACACTATCTAAATGATTATATACCATTTTATTTATACTGCTAAAACTGAAAGGCTTTAATTCCATTTCTTGCAATTGTGCTTGACGCTTGAAACCCTCTATAACAGCCCTGACCAATAGAACTTTCTACTAGATGATGTAAGTATCCTATAGCTGTGTTGCCAAATATGGTACATGTGATCACGGGTGGCTACCGAGCCACTGACATGTTGCTAGTGTGATTGAGAAATTCAATTTTGGAATTTATGCTAATTTAAATTTAAATTTGAGTGCCTAGCCAGGCATGGTAGCTCACAGGAGGATCACTTGGGTCCAGGAGTTTGAAGCTGCAGTGAGCTTTGCGCTCATACCACTCCACTCCAGCCTGGTGATAGAGCAAGACCCTGTCTAAAATAAAATAAATAAAATATAAATTTGAGCCCCAACATTGGACAGTGAAGGTCAAAAAGTTCCTTGCTGAGCCATTTCCTAGTCTCAGCTGGAATGATTCAGGGCTAAGAAACTCAAGCCCTCCCAGCATTCTATTACATCTTTGGGCAGCTCTTGCTATTTGAAAGTCTTTGCGGAGAAATGTTTTCACTGAGACGTGTTTCATTGATAAATGCCTTCCAATAACTTGCATATCACTTATACAATTCTACTATTTATGGACACACAGAATAAGCCTAATCTCCCTGATAGTGTCAACCCCTCACTTGTCTAAGGTAAGTAAGAGTATGTACCAATCCACACAGGTGTCTGCTTTGTCCTCTGAGATTGGACGGGAAAAATATAGGGGATAAAACTGCACCAAGTAGAATGAAAGCTATTTTATTGTTCCCTGTTGAATATTTTATGCCCAGCATGGAAATTCTTTATCTGGATCTGAGTCCTAGTGGGTAGCAGGGATTCCCCCACAAAAGACCAGATGTTTCTTCTCTGTCTACCAGAAGCTATGGTCCAGACATATGACCAAGGCTTTTTCTCTACCTTTAATTTGGAAAGAATGAGACAAATAGAACAGAGAGTAAGAGATAATTCATGACACAGTGGCAACGTTCCTTGGCAGCAATGGTCTAACTAGACCACCCCTGGCTTTGAACCTTGGCTATATTCTCGGTTTCCTAAACACTGACAGGATTCTGGTTCTTCATACAAATCTGATTCTTGCCGTTGTTTCAGCTGGCTCTGTGATAGACTTCCAGAAACTCTGTATGAGATCATTCTTGCATTGCTATTAAAAAATACCTAAGACTGGGTAATTTGTAAGAAAAGAGGTTTAATCTTGTCACGGTTCTGCAGGCTGTACAGGAAGCATAGCAGCATCTGCTTCTGGGGAGGCCTCAGGGAGCTTACAGTCATGGCTGAGGGCAACTTGGAAGCAGGTACATCACATGATAAAAGCAGAAGCGAGGGGGAGCGGGGAGAGGTGCCACACGCTTTTGAACAATCAGATCTTGCCATAACTCACTATTGCAGGGACAGAAACAAGGGGATGGTGCTAAACCATTCAAAAGAAATCCATCCCCGTGATCCAATCATCTCCTACCAGGCTTCTCTGTTCCACCTTGGCTTTCAGAAAGGGAGGAGATTTAGGGAACAGGTTGGGTTTCTGGGTGTAGATGTTGTTCCTGGGCCACAGCCTGGAAATGGAGGGCTCTGGGATTGTTGGGAATAAAAAGGAGCTGGAGGTATGTAAAGAATCATCTTCTATTCCAAGGCCACACTTAAGGAGGCCGCTCTGGGAAATGCAGCAGGGTATCTCGTATTCCAAGGTGGAGAAAAAATGGAGGAAGGTGCTCGCAAATAGAAGGAAGTTAAGGGGGCTAGGCGTGGTGGCTCACACCTGTAATCCCAGCACTTTAGGAGGCCTAGGCGGGCAGATCACAAGGTCAGGAGTTCGAGACCAGCCTGGCCAGTATGGGGAAACCCTGTCTCTACTAAAAAAAAAAAAATGCAAAAATTGGCCAGGCATGGTGGCAGGCACTTGTAGTCCCAGCTACTCTGGAGGCTGAGGCAGAAGAATCGCTTGAACCTGGAAGGCAAAGGTTGCATTGAGTCAAGATCACGCCACTGCACTCCAGCAGTGAAAAAAGAAGGAAGTTAAGGGTTAATTACAGGAGAAAAAATAGAATAAACTTGTTTTTGACATTTAGCTATTTTGAGAATTATGAAGCTAATTTATGGTGATTGCTTCCAGAAAGATATGGGTTTCAATGACTGATCTACAAACATAATAAACATCAATTATGGGCAAGATATATGGCCAGGTCTGATATAGTGACAAGAAAGAAAGTGGCATTTTTTGAGTGCCTTCTATATGCCCAACACATTATTACAATTGAATCCTCACAAAATCTTGTTAGGGAGATATGATTGTCAGCCCTCTATGGAGATGTAAAAACATGCAAAATGGATATGAGTTACAAAAAAAAAATCAACTGCTATGCTGGCTGACTGCATACATCAGATAAATACTTCTATTGGCCAGCTGGACCTCAGGCAAAGGGTCTGTCGTGGGTGTGGAGGGGTTGCTGCCATGGTCTATTTGCAGGCGCTGGCTCCCAAAGGGGTCTGTGACTACTTGTGCCCTAAGTAATCCAGTCTTAATCTGAAAGCAATGAAATGTCATTAAAAGTTTGAAAACCGGGAATGCAGCTGTACTTTTTTAAAACTCTGGAGGATCAGTCTAACAGCAGCTTGCAGGATGCGTTAGAATGGTGTGAGACAGCTAGGAAGCAGCAGCAGGAATCTAGGCAGGAAGTGATGGAAGATGATGAGAGAGCTGCGGAGATTAGGGGCAGCATTCAAGAGCTGGAAAACTGGCAGCACCAGCAGGTAAAGTGATAACTGGAGACAAGGTGCTGGAGGAAGGGAGGGGAGTTGGTTGGCTTTGAATTTGAGTTTTTGCTTCTGAATAGGTGACTGTGAAGCGCACACACAAGGCAAGGTAAGGGCGAGGACAGGACCCACCTGGAATGGGCAGTGAAAACGCATCTAGGCACTCATAGACTGGATGACTTACCACCTACAGAGTGAGAGGAAATCCAAGCAAAGGTGCTAGGCCCCCATCATCCTTGTTTTACACATCATAAAGGACACAAAAACAATTGGGGCAACCCGACTGCAGTCCAGGTTATGGGATGCCCAGCGTAGGTGGCGGAATAATATCCTTCAAAAATCATGGCTATCCAGAATCTGAAAATGTGACCTTACTTGGAAGTGGGATTTTTGTTGATGTAATTAGCAAAGAGGACTTTGAAGTGATATCATTATAGATTTCAGGAAGACCCTAATTCCAATGATCAGTGTCCTTAAAAAAAGAGAAAACCTGAGTGACGTGGCTCATGCCTATAATTCTAGAACTTTTGGAGGCCAAGGCAGGCAGATCACTTGAGGTCAGGAGTCTGAGACTATCATGGCCAACATGGTAAAATACCGTCTCTACTAAAAATATAAAAATTAGCCGGGCATAGTGGCTCGCACCTGTAGTCCCAGCTACTTGGGAGGCTGAGGCCAGAGAATCCCTTGAACTTAGGAGGCTGAGGTTGCAGTGAGCCAAGGTCACGCCACTGCACTCCAGCCTGGGTGATAGAGCAAGACTCCATCTCAAAAGAAAAAAAAGGAAACAAAGACAGAGAGAGAGGCCACGTGAAGAGAGAGACAGACACTGGAGTGATGCTTGCACTAGCCAAAAAACACCAGATCCAACAGAAGCTGGAAGAGGCAAGAGAGAACCTCCTCAAGAGCCTTCAGAGTGATGGTAGCCATGACAACTAATTCTAGGCAAATTATGCTAATTTTCCTTAGGGTTGGTCAATTTCATACCAGCTACCAATGTCATGTGATTAACCCAAATTAATAAAACCTGGTGTAAAGTGTGTTTAAGATTCTTACTTCAATAAAGCTAAGCTTTAGCTCAACTGTAAAAAGCTGCAACTAAAATAAAAATAAGCTATGAGAATGACTTTAATATTCTAGGAGACAATACTGAGACCAAAACTAGAACTACATACCCACTATGCTGAGCCATAGGCTGGGTAATGTTAGGGCATGGTGTAGTTTATGAATGGAATGAAATGGGCTACAGTAAATTCCATCCATTTACTTTAGGAATGTTGACCTCCACAACTTTAAAAGAATAAATTTATCTTGTCTCAAGCCACCAAATTTATAGTGATTTGTTCAGCAGAACTAGGAAGATGTGCACTCCATTTCTAAGGGGACAGTTCTGAGCTGTGGCTACAGCTCTGTTGTACCCTATACTTTGCAAAGACCTGGGAGGAGATGAGAAAGGTTCATGGTAGCCTCTCAGGGAAGAGAGGGGTGTGGAGAGGGCCTCATGGCCTCCTTGCAAGACTCCTGCCTCCTCCTGTCCTGGGGGACCACATGGTGTTCTTCAGTTTAGATTCATTGCAATTCACGCTGCTCCCCATGTGAGTTTGTGCAAGGTTTCCAAGGCCCTGTGGCCGAGCCATTCTCCTGGGAGTGACCTGCTCTGGAGCTGGAATCACTACAAGAGGCACGGGCTGGTACTTAGTTATAGAAGAGCCTGATCTCACTTCTGAGATGGCCTTGGAATCTCTAACCTAAAGTCACAATCACAGTCTCTGATGCTGAGACTGCCTGAACCGCAGGTGCTGACTCACATACAGCCACTTAAGTCTCTTCAGCTGACAAGAACCTGATTTAATGCACAGGGGTGATAACTGAACACACTTCCAAAGCCTCTGCCACCTTGCCTATGGACAGGTCTCCCTGTGGGCTAGGTTTGCTTTGATCATCATCAATATTGCTTGAACCAATCCCCTGCTGAGGACTTCTTTGAGGACTCAACCACCCCACAGTGACTGGGGAGGTGCCAGCTCCGACCCCCGGCCCCCGACCAGGTGGGGCTCTGATTTTTTACCTCTCCCCATCCCTTCCCTCTCCCCACTGCAGGTAGGGCTCTGATCCCATTCTTCTTCCACCCCAGGTGGTGCTGATCCCTTCCCTCTCCCGCTCAGGTGGGCCTCTGATCCCTTTCTCCTCCCTGCACCAGGTGCGGCTCTGATCCCTTCCCTCTCCCCTCCCAAGCTAGAGCTCTGATCCCTTTTATCTCCATCCCCCAAGAAGGGCTCTGATCTCTTCCATCTCCTGGCAAATGAGGCTTTGATGCCTTCCCGCTCAGTGTATCAGTGAGGTTTACTCTCATATTGGTCAGATTCTTCCAGTGCCTGATGGCCTTTGATGTCTTCAAATTGCACGGCTTCATACTGGAGTCATTCCTCATCTCCCTCATTTCCCTGGCTGCCCATGGATTAAAATGCCATGGTACTGGTAACATCTGAACCATGCTGGTAGTTACTGCCTTTGGTTCCTATGTTAGCCTGTCCAGTTGCCTTTACCAGCCTGAGCCTTGGAGACAAGCTCCTATCAACTAAGGACACTTCAAATCCAGAGGCTTAACTGTACTGGCCATCTCACCATTTCCATGCACATATTTTTTGACGTCTGTGGTCTAATGAACTGATCATATGAACTTGAGGCCACAGTGTCCAGATTTGACTTCTGTGTTTGCTGACCACTAGCTCTGTCTTCTTTTATAAATTATTGAATGTCTGGGCCATGGTTTACATACCGGGATAATATAAGTTTATTGATCTATAACATTGTCTGCCACATAGTGGCATCCAAAACTCTAGGAATGTTGGCAAGGAAGAGGATGACATTGATGGCACTGATGATACTAACCCTGACAATGTCAATCATGCCCATGTTTCCCTCATGCCTGTAATTTTGCATTATCCTCTAGGAAGGCACTTTCTATCTTGTAAGTATTAAAACTGTCTATTTTTTCTGGACCTGCACATTGTGAATTCCCTGAGGGCCACAGTCTTGTTTTATTTATCCTTACATTCCTGGCACTAGGTATAGTACCTGGTAGAGAGAGCTTTAGCAAAATTATTGTCCTCACTCCCCTCTTCACCTTATTAATTCTTTAATAGGATGTGCAAATGGGCCAGATCAATGTGAAAGAAAAATGAATGCTTCAAGAATTTAAATAATTAGGTGGTATAACTATAAAATATTTCTAAACCTAAACCCTGAGTTATAGATTGGATAGCAATTATATGAGCAGTTTAAAAATATAAAGCCCATATTGTACATTTTTCTATTGCCAGAAATATATTGAGTAGAATCGTATAGTGTTTTTTCCCCTCTCTTTAGAAGTTATTTAACTCTATCAATCTTATTTTCAGTTTAATTATGAAACCAACATGCCAAACATACCATACATCCAAAAATGAATTTAGCCTTAGGAATATTAATTAACATTGTTTCAAAGAGACAGCCGCTGTTTATCATTGATTTAAATTAAATATTGAGAAGGAAATTAAAGAGATTTTTATTTCATTTATTCAGCAGCAACGTTACAGTTTAAACAAATGAAGGCATAATTAAACAGGCTGCCATTAAATCACAATCTGCGTCTCATGTAAGCAAACATATTAAAATTGAAAATGCTTGTCATGAATATAAAACCAGCTTGCTTGAATAAGAATTACTCTGAATGTATGATGCATATTTAAGCAATTGTTTTGTTCATTTTCCAAAAAGCACTGTGGCACTTCTGATGTGACCAAACTAACAGGTTGCATTAATTGTGAGATATATTTGATAGTAATAACTGTAAGACTAATCATAATAGCTAGTGATGTGGTGATCCCTTGTGCGTACTTAACTCACACCAAGTAATTTAATTCATGAGGTGAGTATCATTACTATCTCTTCTAAAGGGTGTCTTTTTTGTTTGTTTGTTTGTTTTTGTATGTTTGATTGTTTGAGAGAGAAAGAAATTAAAGTCATTAGGGAGCAGTGATGGGCGTGGAGGAGGGCACCTGCTCCCTGTAAGTCCTGATGAGTGTAATGTGCAAAAGAAGCAAACAGAGTCCCCTTGGGATTTTGTGGCAGAGAATCCAACGCTGAGAGGCAGGTTACAGTGGGAGCAAGAAGGTGCGGAGGCCGATCAGCAAATTGAAGCTTCTAGAAGAAGACTAGTTCTGGGAATCACTTGGTAGACAGTGTGTACACTTAGAGAAATAGTCCAGAATATACTGATAGAATTAAATAGAATTATTTTCCAAAATGATCATTTCCAACAACATTTCTTTACATTAGACGAATGACCTTGAATACGTTGCTTAGCTGTGAGTTTTCACTTGTTCATCTACCAAGGGAAGATGATATTCACAACCCCCCCCAAAAACCATGGTGAATAGCACTGGATAATAAGTGGTGTCTGCTATCTACTAGGGGCTCAAAGAGGACACATATTAAATGCTTAAAAATTTAGACTAAAATTTGAAACAGCTTGTAAGAGAGACATGCCTTCTCAACTGTGAATCAAAGAGTAGCTCTGAGTGGACAGCATGGGGTCTCAGGGAGCTGATCGTCAGTTACCCTACCCCGGTCTTCCTTTCCTAATCCTACACCTCCTTGATATCTGGTGGGTATGTTTTACATTCAGAATGGCCCGGAATAACTTATAATCCTTTTAAGATTGCACGATCCAGGAATGCTGAGCAGGGTAAAAAACACACAAGGCAGTACAAATAAATTTAATAAACAAATAAATAAATAAGCAGGCGGCTTACCCACAGCCATCCTAGTAATCACCAGATGGTAATTGCGGACAATGGATGTGACATAAAATGCATTGATCTGACCAAGCAAAATTGAACTCAGAGAAAATACATTTAAACAGTGTAATTTAATGGTGAGGATGCATCTTGGGAAGGGAAATGAACCTTTTCCCCAGATGGGTCTTCTAATTTGACACATAAAAATTAAACTTTTATAACTGGCACCAGGTTGGGTGCTGATTTGGGAATCCAGAGTTCCCCTGCTTCTTCAGTAGGGCAATTGTGGGCTTCATGACGAGTCAAGGTGGATGGCATGCGGTAACTGCTGCTCCACATTTAGCCCCAATGAAGTTCTCTTCTCTATAAATAAAATAATGCTTTATTTTTAAAGGTTTTTCCTTTTCAAAGCAGTTTCAGCTGTCTCCACTTGCTAATAATTCATGTATTCATGCCACATATCTTTCTCAGGCTGCAAATAGTCCCACTGAGGCTTTCCTGAGTGCTGGGAGGCCAGCAGGGGCAGGACAGCCACCCCTCAGAGTTCACCATTCACCCTTCAGAGGCTCCAGTGTACATGTCAAGTAGGTTTTGTCTTCAAATATTATTGGTTATGCCTTGTGTCCATTTTTAAATGACTTTATTGAGGTGAGAGTGACATACAAAAAGCTGTACCTATTGAATGCAGAGCCTGATGAGTTTGGGGATAAGTACATACCCATGAGACTATCACCACAGTCACTGCCATGAATTATCCATCACCTCTGGAAGTTTACCCCCTTCTCTTAATTTTATTTTTGTGAGTGATATAATAATATAAGATTTACCTTCTTAGCAAAGTTTTAAGTGTACTCTACAGTTGATACAGTTTGGCTGTGTCTCCAGCCAAATCTCATCTTGAGTTCCCACGTGTGGGAGGGACCAGTTGGAGGTAATTGAATGATGGGGGCAAGTTTTTCTTGTGCTGTTCTCGTGAGAGTTAATAAGTCTCACAAAGTCTGACGGTTTTCAAAAGAGGAGTTCACCTGCACAATCTCTCTCTCTCTGTCATCCATGTAAGATGGGACTTGCTCCTCCTTCTTCTGCCATGAATGTGAAGTTTCCCTAGCCACGGTGGTCTCAGGTGGAGATGAGGAACTTGATGGGAACTGGAGCAAAGATGACTCTTGTTATGTTTAGCAAAGAGACTGGTGGCATTTTGCCCTGCCCTAGAGATTTGTGGAAATTTGAACTTAAGAGAGATGATTTAGCATATCCGTTGAAAGAAATTTCTAATCAAGAAAGCATTTAAGAGGTGATTTGGGTGCTGTTAAAGGCATTCAGTTTTATAAGGGAAACAGCATAAAAGTTCAGAAAATTTGCAGCCTGACAATGCAATAGAAAAGAAAATCCCATTTTCTGAGGAGAAATTCAAGCCTGCTGTAGAAATTTGCATAAGCAATGAAGAGTAAAACGTTTATCCCTAAGATAATGGGGAAAATGTCTCCAGGGCGTGTCAGAAGTCTTTGTGGTAGCCCCTCCCATCACAGACCCAGAAGCCTAGAAGGAAAACATGGTTTTATGGGCAAGGCCCAGTGTCCCTGTGTTGTGTGCAGCCTAGAAACTTGATGCCCTAAGTCTCAGCCACTCCTGCTGTGACTAAAAGGAACCAATGTGGAGCTCAGGCCATGGCTTCACATGGTGCATCCCCAAGCCTTGGAAGCTACCACATGGTGTTTAGCCTGTGGTTGCACAGAAGTCATGAATTGAGATTTGAAAACCTTCGCCTAGATTTCAGAAGACATATGGAAATGCCTGGATAGCCAGGCAGAAATTTGCTGCAAGGGCGGAGCTCTCATGTAGAACCTCTGCTAGGCCAGTGCAGAAGGAAAATGTGGAATGGGAGCCCCCACACTGAGTCCCTTCTGGGGCACTGCCTAGTGTAGCTGTGATGAGGGCCACCATCCTCCAGACCCCAGAATGGTAGATTCACTGACAGTTTGCACCATGTGCCTGGAAAAGCCGTGGACACTCAAGGCCAGCCCATGAAAGCAGCCAGGAGGGGGCTATGCACTGCAAAGCCACAGAGACAGAGCTGCCCCAAACCTTGGGAACCTACCTCTTGCATCAGCATTACCTGGATGTGAGTGAGACATGGAGTCAAAGGAGATAATTTTGGAGCTTTAAGACTTTGCTAATCTGCTGGATTTTGGACTTGCATGTGGCCTGTAGCCCCTCTGTTTTGGCCAATTTCTCCCATTTGGGATGGCTGTATTTATCCAGTGCCTGTACCCTCATTGTATCTAGAAAATAACTAACCTGCTTTTGATTTTACAGGCTCGTTGGCAGAAGGGACTTGCCTTGTCTTGGATGAGACTTTGGACTTTGGACTATGGACTTTTGAGTTAATGCTGAAATGAGTGAAGACTTTGGGGAATTATTGGGAAGCCATAATTGTTTTTGAAATGTGAGGACATGAAATTTGGGAGGTGCCAGGGTGGAATGATATGGTCTGACTCTGTGTCCCCAACCATATCTCGTCTTGAATTCCCATGTGTTGTGGAAGGGACCTGGTGGAAGGTAATTGAAACATGAGAGCAGGTCTTTCCTGTGCTGTTCTCATGATAGTGATAGTAAATAGGTCTTGTGAGAGCTGACGGTTTTAAAATGAAGTTTCCCTGCACAAACACTCTCTCTTTTCTGCCACCATGTGAGATGTGACTTTTACCTTCCACCATGACTGTGAGGCCTCCCCAGACACATAAAACTGTAAGTGCATTAAATCTTTTTCTTTTGTACATTGCCCAGTCTCTGGTATTTCTTTATCAGCAGTGTGAAAACAGACTAATGCAAGTGTTTTTTTTAATTATACTTTAGGTTCTGGGGTACATGTGCAGATCGTGCAGGATTGTTGCATAGGTACCTACATGGCAAGGTGGTTTGCTACCTCCATCCACGCATCACTTATATCTGGCATTTCTTCCCATGTTTTCTCCACCCACCATTGTCCCTCCCCGAGCCCCCCACAATGGACCCCAGTGTGTGATGCTCCCGTCTCTGTGTCCATGTGGTCTCATTGTTCAACATCTGCCTATGAGTGAGAACAGTATTTTTAACTACAAGCACTATGCTGGACAGTAAGATCTCTTGGACTTATCTTACATAACTGAAACTTTATACCCTTTGACTAATACCAACTTTTCTGGATTACCAAGCTCCTCTTCAAGTGTTATTAACTCTTTGCAGTGAACACCAATTGTTCTGTAGGGCTACCCCACACCCCATGGCCCCTTAGTGCTCACTATCCCACAGTCCCCAGTCCATGTGGTTACAGTGGGAAAAGCCGTGAAAAAAGCATGCTGTGACCTTGTCTTCTCCCCATGCCCTGCAACTGATGAACTAGGAACAGGCTCCTAATCCAACCAACCAGAAACTGGGGCAAGAAGACTTCCAGTAGTCTTACTGTTCTGCTGAGTGAATATTGGTAGTTGATGACTGACTGGTAGTTGCTTCCTGTCGTGTTGATTGGAAAACAGTGGCAGTTGATATACTGATCTGAGAGAGGACTCCCTGTAGAGTGGACTGGTCCTTTATTGCAGTCCATGATCAAGGGCCAGCTGTAGCTCTGCCCTTGGAAGCTGTGAGGTGTTCCTTCAACAATGGAATCAACTCTTCTTTTTCTTAAACAAATCGAAATAGGTTATTAAAGCCTGTGTCCAACAAATATTAACTTAAAACCTCACCAAATACAACTTAAAGGTTTTCTTTTTTTTCTAATTTTTGGTTACAGCAAGCTCTAATTTAAAATTCCATTGATCAGACTGGGTCCAAATAAACAAATGGTTTTGTGAATCATTTATATCCATTTTTGAGTGTGATTTATTGAATTTAAATTTTCAAATTATCCTCTACAACACCCTCTTGAGAAACAGTTTTGAACTTTCTGATTGTCAAGATTCTTCCCAGGGGCTAGAATTTGGTTGAAATAAACTTTTGAAAATTCAACTTCAACCTAAAATTTTTTACTTTCATCAAATAGACTGAATTTTTTTCCCAGTTGGACAGCATTTCCCTATCTTCTAGGACAGCAGAACCTACAAGTGATTTTAGTAGAAAACCCAACATGGAATCTGAGAAATCATGGTAAGAGAATTTAATATCCCTTCCGTGAGCTCCTGACCTGGCTTTGTCTGAGCTATTGATACAAGAAGATGTGGAGATTTTCAATTAGAAGTAGTTTGGCTACCATTTATTTACCTCTGTAACTCAACAAAATATAAATGTCAGGTCTTTCAGGAGCTTCTGGAAGCTCCCATCCTTATACAAAATTATGACTCCATTCTAGCAGACTCTGCTAGGACACCCAGAATTGGCACTATCTACCCCATTCACATCTCTACTTTCTCTTCTCCAACAGAGATTCAGTCTAATACTGTTGTATTCTGCCTAATTCTTTATATCAACTCTGTTCTACATTTTCTAGAGCCATTTATCACTTCTTCCAATTTTTCTTTTTTCATTTCTTTTTTTGAAATTTATTTTTTTTCTCTTCTCTCATTCAAGCTGCACCATTTACTTATTTATTTATTTTTAACTTATAGAAATGCCTTCAGTTGGCCAACTCAAAATTACTCCTAGCAAGAAACAGAGTGTCCAAGGACTCCGGTATTTTCCCTCACAGTCCAGTGATTTTGTTTTGTGTTTCATGGGATCATATACTTTCCTGATCATCTGTCATCATTGCTTTTCCTTCTCAAAATTTAAAGCTATTCGATAGTCTTCCATGTACTACATTGACAGAGACTGGGGAAAATCATTTTCTTCAGTAGAAAACATGTCGTTGCATATAAATCTGGCTGCAAAAAGGGAAATATAGTGGGTCTTACTAAATAATGGTTAAAATTGAATTGTTTCCATAGGCATTTGGTAAAATCAGTAATTACCTCTCAAGAGCCATATCCTGGAAAGTTACTTTTTAAAAAATTATTTCCTTTCATTTCTTTCCAAACTAACAGTGACTGCAAATGCCTCTAGATCTGGCTGTGACTCCTCCTAATATAACCAGTTGTTACAAAGCAAAATCATTAGCATGATGAAAAATTAATTAGAAAAGTCTGTTGCAATTTATAAATATACATTTGTGATTAAATAAATCTGAAGTTTTAAGTTTTTCTTGGTGCCCTTAAGATGGATATTTTGCATGCTTGTAGCATACCAAACAAGAAACCTAATCAGATTGGTTCTGCCATAAATGGAAGCCATTTATTTGGCCTTAATTGGGATCTGAAAAGTTATTAAAGCATATTTTTGGAGTTTGTTCAAATTAATTACTGTGAAGCCAGTGGATTTATAGCCAAGCTATTTTCTCAAAATATTTTTTTCTACCCAGCTGTACCTTGTTCTCAAAAATGAAAATTATATGAATAGAGCAAATATAATGAGCTATCACAGATGGAAAGAGAAGTGGAGTGACCTAGGTTTAAGGCAGAGGTTTGGGAGGCTGTAAAATAAAACAGGTGTTTTTACATTCATGCTCTCAGGACCCAATTTATTTATCTTTCTACTGTGTTTCCACTAGAAGAAACAAAACACATTTACCACAAGGGGCACCTTGTTATTCAGTTGATTTTAGAGAAATATAGTTTTATGTTCTAATTCTAGCCTTGTCCTTAATACATAATAAGGAGGCAAGTAAAAACAGCTCTAATTTCTTAAGCCTCTGATTTATATGGCTGTAGGAGCTAGGACACTCTACATCCAGGTTAAGAGATTCAGGATAGAACTAACTTGTAGAAACCTAGAGTTTGATTAAGTGATGACTCAGAATTTTTAGTGAGAGGGGAGTCTAGGTATTTATGGTCCTTATTCTCTCTCTACATTCTGTATATTATCTATCTGGGTTGGAATGACAATTTGTAACAAATGAAATTCATGATTATCTTTAAAAATGCCTGAATTTAAGGCATCTACTAGCGTATGACATTGATATTGTCTTTAATCTAGGCAATGACCACTATAGAACTCCTGTGACCACAGCTTTCACATTACTGGTGGCAATTACTTGATTCATAGAACCATATTAGGAGTCAATATCAAATGATCAATTATTTCCTAGGAATGGTGGACTTCTAACGAGGTGTAAACATTATTATTTTCATTAGCTTTATACACATTGGCATTATAGATGATGTTCTGCATCTAGTAGTCTAAGAAGCAACAAGATGTGTGCACTTTATACACGTTTGTTTTCTAGAATTGATCCAAATAAATTTTGTAAAAGAGATGAATTTTCAGAGTTATTTTTGTGCAAGGATCAGCAAACATTTCTCATCACCTTCTGATTTCTATTGTTCTCCTCCATTCTCTTTCCCTGATATTGCTCCCATTATAATGTAAGTTTCTCTCTGGGTTGATTTCAGTAGCTTTCAGCCTTTTCTTAGTCACAATCATGTTTCCAACCATGCCCTCATCAACTTATTGAAATAAAAAGGAAATAAAATTACACAAGAAAGCGTCTGTATTATAATACAAATACCACATTATAAGCTTCAAAATTCAGGAATGATTTTTATAAAAATCCAATTTGCTTCAATTTGAAAGAGTAGTTCAGGGTGATATATAACTCAACCAATAATTACTCAATTAAGGAATAAATAAGTAGGTGTAAAACCACCTTACTAAAGTACATTGCACTCCACTGTTTGAGAGAGCCTTGAGAGCACATCTCAAATGTTCTGTATTTGAAGAGTGAGGTCTGAAGATAAAGGTGGTTTCCTAAAAACAGGAAAAAGAAAAAAGAAAAAAAAAAGTTGGAGATGTCCCAGAAGCTATTATTGGTGCCTGACCTCTAATTTCACTTCCAACAAAGGATATAGAATATCCAAAGGAAAATGTGTATGATGGGAGAACAAGAAAATGCTTTGCTAAGAGTTATTTTTGAAGCTTCAAACAGAAGGCCATGGTCAGGAGAAAAATCATACAATAATTCGCCCAATACTCCAACCTAGCATCGTGTAAGAAAGGCTGAACCTCTGAGAATCTGCAAACAACAGATACTTGAGTGGAATTGTGCCTGGAACCTGCAACAGAAGAGAGCGTTAAGGCTGACTGTGGCATTTCATGCAGACTCATGGATGAGATTAAAGTGATCCTAAGAAGCTCCCAGAAAATAGGTCCTGATAAAAGCAAATGTACATCCTATCTGGAGCAAAAAGTTCCCAAATGCAGCCCCTTGGAACTTCTACAGATTAAATTTTTGAAAGTACAATTTTATAAAAAATATATATAAAATATGCAAGAAAACTATCAGCAGAAATAAAAGCAATGTAAAAACACTCTACTCACTGTACCAATCCAATGATTTCAAATACTGGAAACAACAGACACAGTATGCAAAATATCTTATGAGATCTTTGAAGAAATAAATAGTTATTAAAAATTAGCAAGGAACAAGTCAATATGTCTTATGAGCTGACTGTATTCCTCCTCAGAAAATTTCCTATCCAGAAGTCCTAACCCCCAGTACATTAGCACATGACCCTCTTTGGAAATAGGGTTGTTGCAGGTGTAATTAGTTAAGATGAGGTAATCCTGAAATAATGTGAGGCTGTGATGGTTAATTTCATGTGTCAATTTGACTGGCTACAGGGTGCCCAGATATTTCATTAAACATTATCCTGGGTGTGTCTGTGAGGGTTTCCTGGTGAGATTAACATTTGAATTAGTAGACTAAGAAAAGCAGATTGTCCTCTTCAATGAGGGTGGGCCTCATCCAATCTGTTGTTGAAGACCTGAATAGAATCAGGAAGAGTATGTTCCCTTTGCATGGCTGTCTTTGAGCTGGGACTGATCTTCTTCTGCCTTAGGACCCAGAGTAGAAACTGACACTATTAGTTCTCCTGGTTCTAAGGCCTTTGGTCTAGGCTAGAACTGTACTGTTAGCTCTGTGGGGTCTCCTGCTTGCCAACTGCAGGTCTTGGGGAGTCTCAGCCTCATACCCATCTGTGGCAATTACACACACATATAAATACATGTGCACATGCACATGTCTGTACACACACACACACACACACACACACACACATTCTATTGGTACTGATTCTTTGGAAACCCTTGATTAATATATAGCAATTAATCCAATTTGACTGCTGTTATAAAAAGCAGGAATTTAGAAGTAGACACACATATACAAAGAACACTGTGTGAACATGAAGGCAGAGACTGGGTTGATGCATATGCAGGCGAAGAGACTCAAAGATGACCAGAAAACCACTAGAAGATAGGAAGAGAGGCATCAAGCAGATGTTCCCCTACAGCCTCAGAAGAGACCAACCCTGGAGACACACAGAACTTGCCATCCTCATCTCAAAAGCTGTGAGGCAATAAATTTCTACTTGATTGGTGACACTGTTACAGCATTGTGACCACAGGAATCCACTATACAAGCAGCCAGGGTATTTATTTTAAAATAAATAAATGTAACTTTGGGGAATAGTAATGTAATTGTCGAAATTCAAAAGACAGCAAATAGTGTATCAGCCAGGGTTATATACACGAGATAGAAAACAACAATTTTAGGAGCAGACAGGAAAGATTTAATTCGAGGAAATGGGTTGATTTTTGAATCATTTTGTTTCCTGAAATGGCTCCCAAACCACCAACACTGACTGACCACCATTAGTGCTAAGCCAGGATTAATAAATTATTTCCAGAGCCACCATGATACATGCTGCTCACTTTCAGGAAGTCAGAGAATGGAGAAAGCTCTGACCTAAGGATGCGGGTGGCAGATCAGGAAGACAGATCCACTGTCACCACCATTGCCACTGAGTGTCAGCACCCAGGGAACTGCAGAGGGGACTATGCCAGGTCGCAGGTGAGCCTTACATTCCTGAGACCCTCCTAATCTGCAGCAGCAACCAGGGATCCACCTCAATTCTACATTTCAAATCTCATGCAAAAACATCTAGGACCCTAGTTTTCTTTTCTTTTTTTTTTTTTTTAGAATAAAAAGAATGAAAGAGAGAAAGAAAGAGGAAGAGATTTTAGAAAAAGAGAGAAAAGGAGAAAGAAAGAAATAGCAAAAGAGAAAAAAAGAAAAAGAAAGAGGAAGAGATTTTAGAAAAAGAGAGAAAAGGAGAAAGAGACCCTAGTTTTAATAGAATCTTTGAAATAAAATCATTCCTACTTTAAGCTTTCTACCCAGAAAGTAGCTTGACTATTAAATGAGTGAGTCAACTCAGCATACACAGCAGAGGGAGGCTAAGAAATGGGTTAAACACAGGAGAGACACAGCTAGTGTACAGAACACTGACCCAAAGAAGCACTCAGAATGCTTACTGATTTGAGGAGATGGGAAATATAAATAGATTAAAGGACACTGAGAGGAGAATGTGAATGTCTAAGTTAGTATCTATTTGCATCCTAGAAGCAGGGAGAACAGAATATATGAATTATTTAAAGTTATCATTTCTGATAATTGTTAAAACCTGTGAGAAACATGAGTCACACATATAAGAAACACAAGTCATGCAAAGTAGGATAAATAAAGAGAAATCCAACCCTGGACACATTGCCTTGAATTAGCTGAATACCAAAAACAGAATGACTACCTTACAAGGCCAGAGAGGAAAGTCATACCATTTATTAAAGAATGATTGTTAGACAATAGTAATGTTCCAAAAGCAAAAAAAGAAAAAAAAATGTGACATAGTATCTTCAAAGAACTAAGATAAAATAACTACCAATGAAGGATTGGATATTCACAAAACTCAATCTCAAGAATAAACACACTTTCAAATACACAAACAAAAATCAGAATAGAGTTATTTATTTCAGAAAATAATAGAGTATTTAGCTCAGATTTGTTTATTTATTTCTATTTTATAATAGCATATTTATTTTGGAAAAATGAAACGACTACAGAAGGAAGATCTAAAAAGTGATAAGGATAAACAATCACAAAATGTACATAAACATGAGTAAATACAAACAGACAGAGCCTGAAGAAAATAATCATAATCATAATATTGTCAAATCTGTGGTTTATAAAATGTCAAAAACAAAAACATTGAAGAAATATCATTTGTAAATCATAAGAGTAATAAAAGCCTATCCTGTTAGGAAGAGTGAGTAAACAAGGTAAATTATCCAGTGTAAAAAATCCAATGGCAATGTTTGAAAGAGTATAAATGAGGTGCATGACATAAAGTCCAGTAGAATAAAGTGAGGTAAACAAAACTGACAGAACAATAGAGTGAAAGTAATTCATTCAAAAGAAGGAAAGTGAAGGTGGGGGGTTAGATGAAGCATAACAAAAAGCAGAAGATTATAATAAATTAAAAATTCCCCAAATAAGTCCAATATTCTAAATAATATAAATAGACCAAACCATTTATTTAAAATGTATTAAAATTAGATTTTTAAACAACCACATCTATGTTCTGTTTGTAAGAGATCCAACCCAGACATATTAAAATTAAAAATACTGAAAAAAAATGACCAGGCGTGGTGGTTCATGACTGTAACCCAGGACTTTGGGAGGCTGAAGTGGGCTGATCATCTGAGGTCAGGAGTTTGAGACCAGTCTGGCCAACGTGACAAAACTCCATCTCTACTGAAAAATACAAAAATTAGCCAGGAGCGCAGTGGCACACACCTGTAGTCCCAGCTACTCAGAAAGCTGAGGCAGGAGAATGGCTTGAACCCAGAGGCGGAGGTTGTAGTGAGCTGCGATTGCCCCACTGCACTTTAGCCCGGGTGACAGAGAAAGACTCCTTCTCAAAAATAAAAATTAAAAAAATAGAAATATGGAAAAAGGTTTGCCAGGAAGGTAAGACCTAAAATGTGGCAGGCTTAGTTTTTAAATGTCATGTAAAATAGAGATCATGTCCTACATAGAATTTCATGGTGTATATGTCCCACATTTTCTTTATCCAGTCTATCCTTGACCGGCCTTTGGGTTGATTCCATTTCTTTGCTATTGTGAATAGCGCTGCAATGAACATACACATGGATATATCTTGTAACGGAATGATTTGTTTTCCTTTGGGTATATACCCAGTAATGAGATTGCTGAGTCAAATAGTATTTCTGGTTCTAGATCTTCGAGGAATCACCACATTGTCTTCCACAATGGCTGAATTAATTTACATTCTCACCAACAGTGTAAAAGTATTCCTATTTCTCTGCAACCTCGCCAGCATCTGCTGTTTCTTAACTTTTTAATAATTGCCATTCTGACTGGCGTGAGATGGTATCTCTCAATTATTTACTGTCTCAAGCAAACAAAAAAGTTAATGAAGATTGATAAAATTTGAATCACATACTAACAAAGGCTGACCATAGAACCCTGACCTAACCATTTGAGATTAAAAACAAAATATTCTCAAGTACAAATGAAATTTAAAACAAAACAAAATCTTACTGCATTCTAAACAAAGCAAGTTTCAACAAACTTCAAGTAATCAGTAGCATACAAAGATTTTGGGACATGATGCATTTGTATGAAAAACCATATTGTTTCAAAACCATGGTTAAGTACACATACCTCTTTGTGTTCATACCCTTTGATAGCATCGACTTCACTGAATTTGGACTTGTTCTCATGACTCAACAGCAAACCTGAAAACATGCTTGTGCAAGTCTACTTCCTCTCATGCTTCCTCTCTTGTGGACCCAAACCACTGATTGAGAACAAGCCTAGGGTACCATGCTGGGGGCCTGTGGAAGTTGACAAGAGTAATCAAGGTTATCATAGACCAGCTTACAACCAGCAGGTGTACAAATAGATGATCCCACCCAGCCAGAATTAGTAAAAGTGCACATGGAACCTACACAAAGCACAGACACATAAGTGAGACCAGACAACACTGGATAAACTGCTTAGACTATTCATAGACACATAAGCAATAATAAATTGTTACAATAAACCATTTGGCTTAGAGGGTCCTTAGTGTTTGATATTATAAATAATGTGGGTATATTATATTCTTATATATAAAGTTTATTCAAAAATAGATATTCTCAAATCATTTTATATCTCCAACTGGTCATAAGAGAAACATTTAACTTAAAAACTCAATCTTGTGAATACAAGAAAGTGATGTTATATCTCATGTTGTTATACTTTGCATTTAAAGTAAAATTATTTAATTGCATGTAGAATGCACCCTAAAGGAGCTTAAAAAGTAGTAAATAGAAAATAAAAATTTTAATTGTTTAAGATATTATAACTTACGTGTCTATGAATAGCCTTAGAAGTTCATCAATGGTGTCTGGTGTCACTCATATGTCTGTGCTTTGTGTGTGTTACACAAGCATCTTTGCTGATTCTGGCTGAATGAAATCATATATCTGGACACCCACTGGCTATATGTACACTGGATATTTATAAATATTTATGAAATACCACCCATGTGCCACACCCCTGGACATGAGCCCATTCATTGAGCTCAGGGATTCCACAGGAATTGTAGAGCTGTTGAAAACAGGCCTATCTCTGGGGTTTCAGAGAGATTAAGTGTCAGCCTCTATGCAGCTTGAGTAATTTATGTAATAGATGCGCCTGCTTCTGCCAGCTGTGAAACATTTGGTAAGATGACCTGAGGCTCATTCCACCTGCTTCATGTCACCTGAATGACACACAGGGAGGGAGAAAGTCAGATGCAGAAGCGGGACATTCTGGCACCTTTTAAGTGTCAGCAAGCACTATGGAAACCTTCTGGATGCTGTATTGAGGAAAGTCTATCTTCAGAGAGTTCAAAGGATAAGTTTTTGTGATAGGGGTGTATTCCAGGAAGGCCTTGACAGTGACACAAGTCCCTCAAAATCCATGTAGCAAATCTTTCTTTTTTTTTTTTCTTCTTGAGAATGAGTCTCGCTGTATCACCCAGGCTGGAGTGCAATGACACAACCTCAGCTCACTGCAACCTCTGCCTCCTGGGTTCAAGCGATTCTCCTGCCTCAACCTCCTGAGGAGTCGGGATTACAGGCACCCGCCACCATACCTGGCTAATTTTTGTATTTTTAGTAGGAATGATGTTTTACCATTTTGGCCAGGCTGGTCTCAAACTCCTGACGTCAAGTGATTCACCTGCTTTGGCCTCCCACAGTGCTGGGATTACAAGCATGAGCCACCATGCCTGGCCCCCATGTGGCAAATCTTAATAACGGAAGGGTGCCACCATGAGGGACTCTGTCACTAGGGGACAGCTCAACACAATGCTCTAAAGTGAACCCAAAATCGCACAAAGCAAAAATTAAGTGTACATCCGGGTGCAAAAATGCAGTTCCATTGACTTCATGGTGAAGCAACACAAATTGTGGAATGCTTACTTTATATCAGGTGCTAGGTCCAGAACTGGGGATCCAAGGGTAAATATTAAAGAACATCTGCCTTTGAAGAGACAACAGGATAAAGTGTTCATGAAAATGAAGAGAGAGAAGCTTCACGGTGTGTGCTATGTAAGGATTTATGGAAGCAGCAGGAAGACAGGAAAAGACTAACCCAGTATGTGAAGTGGGAGTGAGTAAAAGGGAAAGTGAGCATCTTTCTAAGAAGACTTTCTTGAAGCAGGATAATATTGCATCAGTAATGTAACTGCGGTTTAAAGCTGCCTGGGCTTCAGTCCCATGTATGCACCTTAGAGGCTTTGTGATGCAAATTTTTTCAAATAAGGATGCTATAGCAATTAAATGAGATATACGCTGTCTGGCACTGAGTAACTGCTCAATGTATATTATTTTTTACTGTTTTTGTAGTCATAGCCATCATTCATTGAGATCTTAGTATGAGTTATGTAATTAGTCAAGTTATTTATTTTACTAAAACAAAAAACCCTCTTCAATGAATTGTCACCATAACACCTCTACCCTATAAGCACTGTAATTATTACCAGTTTATGTTGGAGGAAATTATGACACAGTATGTCTAGGTAAGGTCAAGCTCTTGAAGCTCATAAGTAGCAGAGCTTGTAGTCAAAACCAGTCTGACTGCATAGTTTCATTCTTAACAAATACACTCTACAGTCATGATAATAATAAGAAGAACAAGAACAACAGAGGACAGTTGCATCTTGCTTAGTGTGTGGCAAACACTATTCCATCTTCTAACTTATATCTCATTTAATTTTCCTAATAATCTGGTGAAGTCAGTGTTATCATCTCCCTTTAGTAGATGAGGAAAATCAGACATCCAGAGTTAAATAGCTTGCTCAGAGTCATGTCGATAGTAGACGGCAGAGTCGAATGTGGACTCACGCAGGCTGGGGCTATATTCTGTAAGCTTAACCGAACTTCGAGGTCAGTGATATGGTTCGGCTCTGTGTCCACACCCAAATCTCATCTTGTAGCTCCCATAATTTTCATGTGTTGTGGGAGGGACCCAGTGGAAAATGATTAAATGACGAGGGCGGGTCTTTCCCATGCTGTTCTCATGATAGTGAATGGATCTCACAAGATCTGATGCTTTAAAAATGGGAGTTGCCCTGCACAAACTCTCTTTGTGTGCCTGTCACCATCCATACATGTAAGATGTGACTTGCATCCCCTTGCCTTCTGCCATGATTGTGAGGCTTCCCCAGCCATGTGGAACTGTAAGTCCATTAAACCTCTTTTTCTTCCTAGTCTAGGTTATGTCTTTATTAGCAGCATGCAAATAGATTAAAATAGCAAATTGGTACTGGGAGTGGGGTGCTGCTGTAGATACCTGAAAATATGGAAGTGACTTTGGAACTGGGTAACAGGCAGGGCTTGGGACAGTTTGGAGGGCTCAGGAGAAGACAGGAAAGTGTGGGAAAGTTTGGAACTTCCTAGAGATTTGTTGAATGGCTTTGCCCAAAGTGCTGACAGCGATATAAACAATACAGTCCAGTCCTTATTTCCTTAGATGGAAGTGAGGAACTTGTTGGAAACTGGAGCAAAGGTGACTTTTTTTGTGTTTCAGCAAAGAGACTGGTGGCATTTTGCACCTGCCCTTGAGATGTGTGGAAGTTTGAACTTGAGACACATGATTTAGGGTATCCGGTGGAGGAAATTTCTAAGCAGCAAAGACTTCACGATGTGACTTGGATGCTATTAAAGGCATTCAGCTTTATAAAGGAAGCAGACTGTAAAAGTTTGGAAAATGTGTGGCCTGACAATGCCATGGAAAAGAAAATCTCATTTTCTGAGGTGAAATCCAAGCTGGCTGCAGTAATTTGTATAAGTAATGAGGAGATGAATACTAATCACCAAGACAATGAGGAAAATGACTCCAGGGCATTTCAGAGACATTGTTGGCAGCCCCTCCCATCACAGGCCCAGAGGCCTAGGGGAAAAAAGTAGTTTTGTGGGCCGGGTCCAAGGTGCCCATGCTATGCGCAGCCTAGGGACTTTGTGCCCCGCATCCCAGCCACTCCAGCTGTGGCTGAAAGGTGCCAACATATAGCTTGAGCCATGGCTTCAGAGGGTATAAGCCTCAAACCTTGACGGTTTCCACATGGTGTTGAGCCTGTGAGTGCACAGAAGTCAAGAGCTGAGGTTTGGGAACCTCTGCCTAGATTTCAGAAGATGCATGGAAATGCCTGGGTTCCCAGACAGACATTTGCTGTAGGAGTGGAGTCCTCATGGAGAACCTCTGCTAGGGCAATGCAGAAGGGAAATGTGGGGTGGGAGCCCCCCAACAGCCCCAACTAGGGCACTGCCTAGTGGAGCTGTGAGAAGAAGGCCACCATCCTCCAGATCCCAGAATGATAGATCCACTGACACCTTGCACTGTGAACCTGGAAATGTCACAGACACTCGATGCTAGCCTGTGAAGGCAGCTGGAAGGAAGGCTGTACTCTGTAAAGCCACAGGGTCAAAGCTGCCCAAGATTATGGGAACCCACCTCTTGCATCAGCGTGACCTGGATGTGAGACATGGTGTCAAAGGAGATCTTTTTGGAGTTTTAAGATTTGACTGTCCCACTGGATTTTGGACTTGCATGGGGCCTGTAGCCCCTTTGTTTTGGCCAATCTCTCCCATTTGGGATGGGTGTATTTACCCAATGCCTGTATCCCCACTGTATATAGGAAGTAACTAACTTGCTTTTGATTTTATGGGCTCATAGATGGAAGGGACATGCCCTGACTCGGATGAGACTTTAGACTGTGGACTTCTGAGTTAATGCCGAAATAATTTGAGACTTCTGGGGACAGTTAGGGGGGCATGATTGGTTTTGAAATGAGAAGACGTGAGATTTGGCAGAGGCCAGAGGTGGAATGATATGGTTTGGCTTTCTGTCCACACCCATATCTCATCTTGTAACTCCCATAATTCCCATTTGTTATGGGAGGCACCCCAATGAAGATAATTGAATTATGGGGACAGGTCTTTCCCATGCTGTTCTGATGATAGTGAATGGGTCTCAAAAAACCTGATGGTTTTAAAACAGTAGTTGCACTGCACTAGCTTGCTCTCTCTTTCTTTTTTTTCCTGCCACCATCCATGTGAGATGTGACTTGCTCTTCCTTGTCTTCTGCCATGATTGTGAGACCTCCCCAGCCATGTGGAGCTGTAAGTCCATTAAACCTCTTTTTCTTCCCAGTCTAGGTTATGTCTTCATCAGAAGTCTGAAAATGGACTAATTCTGTCAGATTCTCTGAGATGGAGAGTAGTGTGCCTGTGGTAAACTGGCAACACCTGCAAAGGAATGAAAAAAACAGGATCCAGCAAAAAGAAAGGGTGAACTGAAATCCGGTCACAAACAGATCTCAGCACATGCCACCAAGAAGCTCTGGAGATGGGATCAAACTTCAAAGTTGTCCCAAGAAGAAAAGGAAGTCCTGGGTTTACTTTGTTTCATTTGATATTATATAAGCGGTCTCTAAGGACTACACAGCTCAGTAAGACAGCTTGTTGAGCTGATGGCAATCCACAGGGAAAGATTCAGCTGTATCAACAGCCAGCACTCTCAGAACATCGTCCTGCATCCCAGTCTGATGACTCTCTCTGCCCAACCCTACTCTTTCCTGTTACTTCACTTATCACACACACACACACACACACACACACACACACACCTGTGGCACTCTCAAATCTGTCTCAGTGTTTGCTACCCAGAGACCACAACCAGCACACTCCTGCAAAGTGAAAGAGCATGAGTGTCATCAATTTGTGACCAAGCACTGCTTGGTATCCTTAGAGGATGGTACCAGGCTGGAGTTTCAGCAGCGATCTCTCCTGTGGCAGTTTTGACATCTATTCTTACTCTTTCCCAGGATACTTGCAGTCACTGAGAATTCTGTACCACACAGAATGTCTTTGTATAGTCAGATCCTCCCGTATCAAACCTTATCTTCTCCACCTCAATCCAGCAGCCTCAGGGTGAAGTCTCATACGTACTCTCCCAATTTCTGTCAGCGCAAGTTGGCTCTGTCTTGCAATGCGTCTGGGGTTTAATCTCCTTTCCCCTCAGGAGGCCCAGCAATTTCTCAGTTGAGCTGTGCTAGGACTCCACCGTTGCTCTTGGCCTGACCTCCAGGAGGAGAGGTTCAGCTACAGCCTGAGGGAGGCCCATATGGTCATCGAGACAAGGCTTCTGCATTGCTGTCAAGCAAGAAGGGAGAACTAGCTGTTGCACAGAGAGGAAAGGCGGGGGGCATGTCTGCAAGACAAGAGTGTTCATTGAAATCTATGTGTTACATCATTTAATGTGTTTATCTAAGTGGAAGGACCCTCAGTTTCAGAGTCCTTCTTCCCAATTAGGATGCTGACTGACCTAGTGGGCTTGCTGAAATTGAGACTTCAACTGCCTTTGAAGGCCAATTACCCTTAAAATAATGTCCTAGGCCTCTTCACTATTTTTCCCTTTGCCTTGGAGTACAGTTTATTACCCCCAGTCAGAAAATCCTAAATCTAAAATGCTCTACACACGAAACTTTTAGAGCACTGACATGATACCACATGGGTGGCTGAGATAGTGACGCTTTTGCCTTTTGATGGTTCAATACACACAAACTTTGTTTTATGCACATAGTTATTAAAAATCCTGTAGAAATTACCTTCACGCTATGTGTATAAGATAGCTATGAAGTATAAATAAATTTTGTGTTTAGACTTTGTTTCTTTCCCCAAGCGATCTTATCATGTATATAAAAATATTCCAAAATCTGAAAGAAAAAAAAAATCCCAAACCTGAAATACTTCTGGTCCCATTTTGGGTAAAGGATATTCAACCTGTATATGAAATTATCTATATATGTTTCCAAGGAGGACTCTGACTTTCAAACTTAACTTTCAATGAGTGGTTAATCACTCTCAGCCTTTTATTGTCTTTTGGTTTGAGCTCTACACATTTAATTATTCAATTCCATCATTCTTATAATCACCACATCTCCTACATCTCTCCGAAGTCCGAGGTATTGCACCTGCTAGTACATTCCCGTTCAGTACTGTATTTCCCTTCCTCAGTTCACTATGGATGGATGCTGTCAGAAGGACTGAATCCCTGGGGCTCCCACGCTTCCCCTATGACCTGTGACGGGATCTACATTGCTAGCCCTGTAAGATGATTCAACTCCAAAGTTCCATTTTCTAGTCTGCTTTCCTGGACCACTTCTGCAAATTCCCTGAGTAGCTGTGTTTTCATGAAGAAAATGTACTTGGACATGTTCTCCATAATATGGACTTGGAAACAGAAAAGCAGAAATGGACCTGTGATGTGGTGGCTACGAACACCGAGGTTGATGCCATTGGCATTCTGCAGTGGATGTGGTCCCTTGGAGTTGTTTGAAATTGAAGACAAAGGACTTTTGTACACACACCACAACCTCTCCTTAGTCATGTGTTGCTTCTGGAAAAGGAATATAATATTGATGGAACTTGGCAGTTCCCCATTGCCAAGAGGGCTCAACTGTGTAATGTGGGTATATGACCCTTTCTGAAGCTGGGAGGATGAGTGCTGTGGTGGTATACCTTACAATCTGTGTGTTTTACTCATCAGGAGGTTACAGTAGAATCTATAACTGAACAGCGAATGGGCATTAGTTGGCTGAGAGGTGTGGGAGGTGGAGGCAGAGGAGAACTGAGCACCCCAGGGTGAGAAAAGGCTGGACACATAATGGATGCACATGGAGTTTTACTATGGGGTGTCATGTCCTATAACCTAACAGCAGTCACCCTCATTCCCTCTAACAAAGGGTTCTCATTTGTGTGAAGTTGATGGCCTAAAAGAGTTGAGAAAAATCCCTTTCAGTCTTGCCAGTGGCAGGAAAGGTCAGGAGTTGTAACATCAGAAAAGGGAAAAGGAATCCTAGTGTCAAGAATCTACTATGCTCCAGTACCTTTGCAGCCTCTGAGGGAGTTAAATAAAAATAATCCATGCTGCCGCAGGCCAAGAGGAATTTAGAGAATGCAACAGAGGAAGTGTCAAGGGGTCGATATCTTGTGCACAATGAGGAGTCCTTTTCAGTTGAACCCAACTTATTATCTGCCCCCTACCTGCCCCAAATCCTCATGAATCAAAATGCCCCCGTTTGTTATGCAATAGGACAGAGAAACAATGCTGATCAGAGAGGCCGAGTTACCCATTGGAGGACAAGCAGGAAAGAGGTACCAGGCCTGGAAATAAAAGCCGTAGCCAGTACTGTGCAGTGACAACTATAGAGCCAGGGTCTCCTAATGCTGTGTGAAGTTGCCAACTCAGATTGCTGAAAGCGTAGAAACTCAATTCTCTCAGTGCTGAAATTATACACCTTGACCAGCTGCCCAGAGAGAACTCAAAGTCCTCTGTTGTTGATAGAAGTAGTCCTGATATGACCCGCATGTTGAATGCACGGGGCGCCTCCTATGTGCCTGGCTCTGTTCTAGCTGCTTTTTACACGTGCCAACTCATGGCATGCTGCGAAGTGAGCACTGCTGGGGCCGCACTATGCGGATGAAGTCAATGAGGCACAGAGAGCTGAAGGGATTTTCCCAAGATGATACAGCCTGTTAATGGAAGAGCCTGGGTTAAATTCAGGCATCTAGGGATACATCCTCAAGCAGAAAAATATTAAAGTGAGAATGTGATTATCACAAAAGTTAGGGTAGGACAGGGTTGAGGAGGGTGGTAAGAAAAGGTTTTGGTTGGAAAGAGGAACATGGGCTGTTACAAAGTTCAGAAAATCCTATTCCGTGATGGGTGGTGCTTACCTTAGCACTGATGACTCTTTGGGCTGGGTAATTCTTTGTTTTGAGAGCTGTCTTAAGCGGCTAGGATGTTGAACAGTTTTCGTGGATGCCTCTAACTGGATACCAGAAATACGCTCTCCTGCAGTTGTGAAAACAAAAACAAAAAAATGTATCTAGCCTGCAAATGTCGCTTAGGGTGGAAATTCTCCCGCAAGTTGATAACCACTGGTTAGCTATGAAGTTTACACAATCAGAATTGGTGATGCATACATTTATGCTATGCACATTTCTGCATGTTTGCTGTATTTCTTATTAAAGTAAGTTCAAACAAAAAGGAATCTAGTGTAGTACTTGCTATGGAATAGGTGATAAAGCTGTGATTTATTTTTCATTCCTCTTCCAGATCCAATATTTTCTATTCCTGAACATATCTAGGAGGACTTCTGCAGCATTTCTCCTCCTGATCCCAGCTCCACATTTCAGACCCTACTTTAACTCAAGCTGATATTGTTATGTATCACTTCATTTACAACATTCTATTTTCATTGTTTTGTGAGTTCTTTTCTGAAAAATCATCTTGGGAAACAGTTAAACACACAAGAGAGTAAATATGTAATATTGTAATTAGCACACTTGCAACCCTCATATCATATGAATGAATATTAAAATGCTATCTCATTTGCTTCAGAAATTTTCATTAAAAAATAAATATTACAGGTGTCCTTTTTTTTGTACACCTCCTTACACCTATTTCCCTTCTTTTAACCTCAGAGGAAATAGTCACCATAAAATTGCTGTGTTTTATTTTTTCTATGATTCTGCCATCTATGTGTGTGTGTCAAAAAAAAATAAAACAATGTTAACACAATTGGTGTAACTAATATTCCTTGAGCATTTGCTACTTCAAAGTCAGACCAATGCTTCGTTATTATCTTGTTTAATATTCATAACAAATCTTTGAGATAATGTTATGGTTTGGCTGTGTCCCCACCCAAAAGTCAACTTGAATTGTATCTCCCAGAATTCTCCCATGTTGTGGAAGGAACCTGGGCAGGGTGGGGGTAATTGGCTCATGGGGGCCAGTCTTTCCCGCGCTATTCTCACAATAGTGAGTAAGTCTCACGGGATCTGATGGGTTTATCAGGGGTTTCATCTTTTATTTCCTCATTTTTCTCTTACCACCGCCATGTAAGAAGTGCTTTTGCCTTCCACCACGATTCTGAGGCCTCCCCAGCCATGTGGGACTGTAAGTCCAATTAAACCTCTTTTTCCTCCCAGTCTTGGGCATGTCTTTATCAGCAGTGTGAAAATGAACTTATACAGATGTCCACTATTATTTTTCTAATTCTTCATTAAGAAAACTGACACATGAAAATGCTAAATAAATTTCCAAAGCTTACGTAATTAAATTTTACATAAATGTTAAGTTTTGCAGAAATGTCAAGCAGACTTCATAATTTTCTATTTACTCATCTGTTTTTCTGGCAGACTTTGCACTACTAAAGACACTGCATTCCTTCATCTCAGTGTCCATGGGGGCTACAGCAAAGAACGCTCAATAAATGAACACTCAAATGAGTAAGAAAATACATGAATCAAGAAATCAATATACCAATGCAATTTCTCTCATGCCACCTCCTGTTTTTGATCCAGCTGCAGGGTGCCCTTCTCCACTCACCTTTCTTTTTCTTTCTCCCAAGAACGTCTCCTCCCCATGCCTGGCACAGCAGACCAACTGTGCTTCCTGCTTGAAATTCTCTTTGCAGTCAGTGCATCAGAGGCTGCTTTGAAGAGCAGGTGCAAGGTGGAAGTGAGTCAGGGGACATCACAGGCAAGTCTGAAGTGGCACCAAAGAGGCCTGGGGGTATTATGAAAAATGTGCCCTGGCCTGATCTAAGGCAGACATTGTGGGACAGCAAGGAGCCCTTAACAAAACGCCTGGGAATATCAGTCCAGCCACTTGAGGGGTTATTACCTGGACAGACTGGGTGTACCCAAAAACACACTGAAGCACAAAAATATGTTTTCCTATTAAGGAGGCATTTTCTATTGATGCTAACTTTTATGTTTAGTATGTTTAGATTAAAGATCAAACTTGCCTGAAAATGATGATAACAGTACCCACCTGATAAAGCTCGGAAGCACCTTCAATGAGCTAATGTGCACAGTGCACCCAGCATGGGGCCTAAGGTCATGTCAGCCCAGTGACTGTGAGGCCAACTGCTGGTTCTCCCAGAGCCAGAGCGGAGTTCCAGCCACTCCTCATCAGACTGCAGCCTCTGCTCACAGACCCACAGACAGACACAGCGTCCACACAGCTCCCTGCCACCTACCTGAGATGCTCCCCACCCAGACCCCTCACCTCCAACCCCACTTCACTTTCTAGACAGCAAATTTCTCCCCTTTGTTTCCAGATTGAGTTCAAATTCTCTGTCTTCATCACTCATCTACCTGCATACTCTCCTGTTTGGAAATAATTCTACAAGTACTTTGTGATTTTAGGGTAACAGGGAAGTCCACATGTATTGCTATACCCATTCTGTTGATTACAATTGATTATGTGAATAACCTTCTATAATTTTAATTGCAGTGATAAAACAATAGTGATCTTCCCCATCTTCTGCCTGGCTTGGCTTTACTCTCTGTCCATAGCACATATCACCAGCCAACAATTTACAAACTTACTTGCATTCATTGTCCTCCCTTCACTCTAGAACACAGTTAGCCCCTGGGAAGTTCGTTTGGCTGGCTTTCTCTGCTGTATCATCACAGCCTGTGTCTAGCGTATAATAAATGGCTGCAGGTTAAAGGCAGACACTGAGCTCCCACCTTGAGTTGAAGAATGTGGTAAGGCCCCAACATCCTTATGGCATGAAGCCTTCAGAAACTTTATAGCAGCCGTTGTTACTGCCTTTGATCAGAGTGAATGCAGAGATGGCAGGAGTGTGAGGAGCCAGCGCTGTTTAGGAGCTTCAAGAATTTAAAGGTCATTCAGCTAAGTGAATGGTGAGAGTCCAGGCTGGTCACAGCTGGGTCTTGGGCCTCCACACGTGCCCTCTCCCCTAAGTCACTCTGCCTCTGCTACTAGATGCACAGGACTCAAGGGAAAGAAAGAAGTCAAATATGTTTTGTAGACCCAATGAATGGAACAGTTACAGAACCTACAAGAAAGTGCATGATGAATGAATGAATGAATAAATGAGCGGATGAACAAATAAAACTGGATAAGCCCCTTAGTGAACGGACTGAAAGGATGTAGAAACAAAGAATCCTGGAGTTGCAGATGGGATCAAACAAGTAATTCCTTCAGCCTGGTGCTGTCCAGATGCCTGGAGGACCTCAGATGCATAGGGATGAAGATTCGGTGACTGGTGCTGACAGGATGGTGAAGATTCTGGGACCTGCCCGGCCTGGCTGCTGGGCTCAGGAGCTTGGCACGCTGCTGCCACCCTGTGGCTCAGGTTGTCCAAACACCAAGTCCTACGTCATGCAATCCCCAGGTGTGCTTGTTGAAGGTAAACAAGACCTGGCTGTCTTTTCACCCACAGGTGGAAGTAGTAAGTAGAGACTTCAGACACCATTGCTTGTAAGGTGAGGAGACACTAATTTAGCTTGGAGGAGTGTTGAAAAGCCTCTGTGTTGCAGATGCACCTGACACTAATAGAGAATGGCCCTGAGAATGACCCTATGGTCTAAGAAGAATGTGTGCTCAGAGTTCTGAGCTAAGGAATCTGGAGTGGCCAACTCGGAAATTCATTCCGTGTCTATAAGAAACATCTGAGCCCCTGGCCCATCCCATGGAACGCGGGCCATACAGGGGATGCGGGCCCTTTGTATTCGGTTAAATGAGGATTTCTAGGTAGAGGTTCTTAGGGGAAGTATGTAAGTCGTCTCAATAAACCCTGTGTCCCATTCACTGGCTCAGGGTCTCTTCATCCGTCTCTGGAATATGGTGCTATCCCAACTGAACGCAATGGGGGTTCAGCACAGCAGCCCCTCACACTTAGAACTTGATCCACACAAGCTCATAGAGGTCCTTTAGCTTGTATATGTACACGTAATAAAAATTACTTTGTCTGAGCTTGATCGAGGAAAAACTACCAACTGAAAGGATTCCTATATCCTTTGCTCTACTGCTTTTCAGAACCTGAATTTTGCAATGCTAAGAATTTTACAGACAGTAAACTGCTTAGGAATGGAGTGTTCTGATCTTAGGGTGATTAGCACTTGAAAATGTAGAGCTGCTACATGGATGGGCAGATGGAACTGTCCACATAGAGACAAAAGGAGAATGATCCTGAATTGTCATACAGGATTCACTGAAACTGTTCTTACCATAAATAAACCCTATTAAAAAACACCCCAATCTTCAATATATCACACAACCATAAATGTATTTTGTTTTATAAAGTTAATTTTTTTGTTTCAGTGTTTATTTGTCCTTGAATATAACATTTTCCATAAGCCTAAATGTGCTTCAGAGAGCATAATATTTGAAAACTTTATTAAGGTACCTATCAAAGGTGATGTTGACCACACAGCTGAATCAGAATCATGTGTCATTACATGTCGAAAAGAAGTCAGAGAACTCTATTCCAATGTTTTTATTGTCACTTGACCACAAGCAGAAGGTAGGTACTAAAAGAGAAATTTGAATAATTTTGGGTTCTTCCAATGCCACACTGTTGTATTTCAACTTAGAGCTGAATAGAAAAGAAAGAACATTTATTGTTTTCTCTGCATCAAGTACAGTATTGAGAGAGGCATTTTGCATCCATTAACCCAGTAAACACCACTGCGATGCAAAGGAAAATAATGTTTGGTTATCTATTGCTTTTTGATGGATTATTCCCAAGCATGCTGGCTTCAACAACAATTATTTTCCTCATGATTTCATAATCTCACTGGGCTCAGGTGGACAGTCTTCACTTGGAGTTTTTTAAAATGGTTGCAGCAAGTCAGGAGTTGCACAGAGTCCTCTGAAGGCTTAAAATGGGCTAATATCCAAGATAGCTCATTCACATGACTGGTGTTTGATGTTGGTTCCCATGGATCTCAGATGGAGCCATCAAACAGAGTGCCTGTGCATGGCCTTTCCTTGTGGCTTGGCCTTCTTACAGCAAAGTGTCTGGGTTTAGAAAGAGGGTGTCTCAAAAGTGAGCATTCCTTGAGGAAGAAAGGTGAAGGTCCTGGGCCAATTAAGGGACATGGCTAGGACTGGCATGACATGGTTTTCACTGAATTATATTAGCTAAAATAGTCAAGGAGCTAGTGCAGATTCAATGGAGTGGAGAATGAACTTCACTTCTTGACAGAGGACTGGTAAGCTCATACAGCAGAGGAGTATGTGGGATGGGAGATATTTCTGGAGTTCTATTTAGAAAATACAATCTACAGTTCATATGTATCCCACATGGACTTATGGGGACCCCACACTTGGGCTATTTCCCCAAGGAGTGTTTATAATGAAATAGCAAAAATAATAAATGCATATTTATAAACATTATAAATATTATTGAAGTTGATTCTGTTAGAAAGAAGACACAGAAATAACTCTCTTTGAGATAGTCCTCTCTGTGGCTTGGCTTTAGAATGAGGGTTCTATGGAAAAATACCCTTAACTTTCTCAACAGTCTCAACTCATCCTATTACAACATCAGTTCAAAGCAAAGGGTCTCGCTAGCCAGACGAGATCCATATGTGGGTGATCCTCCCGGCTGGCAGGGGATGGGGGGTAGAATTCCAAGTAGAATTTCTAGTAATTTGAGGGACTGTGAACTAAGGATACAAGTCATTCACTGTACACACATCAAACCTACAACTGGGGAGAGAATGCCTTTAATAGACATTTCTATTAAGAGGATAAAATCAGAAGATGCATTGTAATAACTGGTCCATAGCAATTCTGAAATTTAGTTGGAAAGTTGTTGCCCGTCTTATGATTAGAGAGCAGTCCTGCTTCCCATGTCATTCTCAGTGGCTCTTGACTCCACCCTATGAGTCATCCATTCACCTTCCACAAGAAACAGCCTGCATGTGCAGCTGAGTGTCTTCATTGTGCAGCTGAGTGTCTTCGTTGTGCAGCTGAGTGTCTTCGTTGTGCAGCTGAGTGTCTTCGTTGTGCAGCTGAGTGTCTTCTTCATTGTGCAGCTGAGTGTCTGTCTTCATTCTGCTCCTCTGTCCGTATCATGCCTGATGTCCAGAAACTTCTTTCCATTTTGGACTATTTCTGTTAATGTTTGTCAAAGGAGACAGTATTTATGATGGAATGGTAAAAATAATAAACAGATATCTTATAAACATTATGTGTTTGTAATAAATCTTACTGAAGTTGATTCTACCGGAAAGAAGACACATGAAAAAACTCTTGTTGAGATAGTTCTTTACCTGGCTTGGTGTTAGAATGAGGCTTCTGTAGAAAAACACCCTCACCTTTCTTAGAAGGCTCTGTTGTATAGTTGAAGTGAACTATGAATAATATCCTTTTTAAATCTGAAATCTTAACAAGAGTCTTATGGCTACACACTTGAGATGATCTCTACCCTGTGGCCATTTCTTTCTTTGTAGTGTTTTGCTGTCTGGAAAGACTAGTTATGAGAACCAATTTTAGTTTTGAACCCCATATGTCTTGGATCTTTTATATTTCGTCTAAGTTCTGCTTGAAAATTGAACAGTTACTTTTTCATCATCTCTTTCTCTGTCTGTACCTTATATGTGGCTCAAAGAGATAATTTGGGGTTTCCACCATTTTGTTTGCTAAACTTTTTAATTAAACACATCAGTTTATTATTTGTATACAGTATGTTTCATGTTATTATTAGCAATATTTTCTTTCAGCTTTTATTAGCGTATATTCTGTTTCTAGAAGTTCCTATAATAGTTTTATCACTGTTTTCCCAAATCCCACCAGGCGTTTATTTAGAACCTTCGATGCAGCCTAAAATCCAGTGCCAACTCTTTTAAGCAAGGTTTCACTTCATTTCTGGTACTAATTTCTGTTCTGATCACTTATTGTGTAACAAAACACCCCCAAACCTGAGACTTCAAAATATTATTTATTTTTGTTTTTCCATGAGTATGAGCTTGCCTGGGCTCTGGTAAATCTTGTTCACTTGAGGTCTGTCATGCTGTTTCCCTCAGACAGTGGCTAGAGCCTTCTGAAGGCTCAGGTGGCTGAACTTAAACTTGATTTATTACATGCTGGGAGGTGGCGATAGCTGGTGGCTTGCAGATAAGCTGACACTGTTGTA
The DNA here is from genome assembly GCA_004027715.1 of Plecturocebus donacophilus. Classification (NCBI taxonomy): domain Eukaryota; kingdom Metazoa; phylum Chordata; class Mammalia; order Primates; family Pitheciidae; genus Plecturocebus; species Plecturocebus donacophilus. The sequence goes on along the minus strand of PVKP010012410.1, from coordinate 20,343 downwards.
TGGTGTGTCTAAATCTTGAGCTTCTCAAAACATGGGGCCTTGGTTCTGAGCTGGAACTCCCCAAGAACAAGTTTTCTAAGAGACAGAGAATGGTTACTGCCAGTCTAATTAAGGACTATGCCTACAATGTACACAACAGAAGTGTAAATTCTGCTGCATGTTGTTGGTCAAAGCAAATGTAGAATCCACAATGACGGGCTTTATCTCTTAATCAGTTGTTACATAATCACATTGCAGAAGAGCTTGTGCAATGAGAGATATTATTGTGGTCAACTTTGGAATGTCATGCCATAGAGGCACTACTCTATTATTTTACACATTGAGAAACAGAAAAGTGTTCATCTTTCACGCTGTTACTCAAAGAAAGTGCTCAGCAATTACAGTTCTCATCAATATGTTCCCATCTAATGCAATATTTCCATCATCTAAAAGCATGCAATTTCTTCTATCTTAAAGTAAAAACTTTCAACTCTATATTAATCTTCAACTAGCACCCTGCCTTCTTCTCTTTATATCCAACTATTTCTCTTCATTCTTTCTCAGATCTCCTCTGATAAGGCTCTTCTTCCCTCTCTATCAAACTGCTGTTGGCATCATTATCCGTAATTTCCACTTTGTTAACCACGATGCTGAATGATTCAGTCCTCAGGTTATTCGACCCATCTGCAACTTCTGAAAGGGCTGACCCCTTACCCTTTAAAATACTTTATTTCACTTCCCCCAATATCATTCTCACATTATTTACCTTCAATCTCTTTGGCCACTCTTTCTACTTTTGCATTCTTAGCTTCCTTTTGTTTCATAATTTGAAGTACTGGAGACCAAAAGTCTCAGTACTTCATCCTGTCCCTTTATATTTAAAAAGCATATTTTTACTTTTAGTAATATCATCAAATATCATAGATTTGAATACACTATATGTGCTTATGTCTTTTAAAATTATATTCTCCGACCCTCCCCTGGATTCCAGACTATATATCCAACTGGCCACCCAACACATCCAATCATGTCTAACAGGCATAATATGCTCAAAACTGAACACTTCTATTATCCCCTGAAGACACTTCTTCTTTAGATTTCTATCTCATTTGGTGGAAATTCCATTATTCTATTAGATTAAACAACAACAACAAAAAAAACCCCAGATAATTCCGAATTTATTCTGAATTCAGAATCAACTCCCTAATTTAATCCATCAAGAAATCCTGTCTACTCAATCTTCAAAATGCAACCAGAATATGAACATTTCTTATGATTTCCACTACTAATATCCTGGTCCAAATCTTTATCAAAATTAATTCAATAGTCTCTTTGATGTTTTCCTTTATTCAAACTTATTATCTATAATCTACACTCAACAAATCAGCAAGATTCATCCTTGCAAAGCAAGTCAGATTATTACACTTCTCTACTCAAATTCTCCAAAGGCTTTCTCTCATACTCATCGTAAAACTTTTTGCAATTACCTATGAGGTCAATATAATCAGATTGGAAGACAGTAGCTCCTTGGCATCCCCTCATAACTGCATCATATATTGAGATCAGCACTGTGTCTCATGCTGACAGATCAAGAATTTGGCAGCTGGTGTAGCTAGATTAGCCATAGCAAGAGGAATCCCATGCTTCTAGGCTCATGCACAGTATCTATTCCTGATACCATGGCTTCTCTGTTCACAGCCCCCTACCTAACAATAGGGGTTGCCAAGGACAAAGGGGGTCAACATCCAGTGGGATGTGCACCTGTCCTACAGGTGTTTCAGTTCCTCATCTGTGGCATATGCGTTCTGCTTGGCATCAATGCAGAACATAAAAATCAACATACTCTGTGCCCATTCCAAAGCACTCTTCTACACTCTTGTTCCCCAGATCACTTTATCTCTTTCATCTTAGATGCTTTGTATTTATAAAGAAATAAATAAACAAACCCTGAAAGCTTACAGAAGTCTATTATTCCATAGCCTACAATCACTTTGTTCAATTGCTTGCAAACTAGGATAATAAATATTTATTGATAGAGTGAATAAGTGAGCCAGGTTCTGTGCTGCAAGGACTCATTCATCTTATGTATCTGCTCACCAGCTCTTGATGTATATATGATTATTCCCAGTTCATTGCATCTCTCAAAGGGAAAGTAATGGCAAAGCTGTTAACTGGCAGAGCTGAGACGGGAACATAAGTAGGTATGACACAAACTCTCGCTGATTGAATAGCATGGATCTCAGCACATGGTGGGCTTCATTAAAATCATTTTATGTCCCTTTACAGCAGAAAGGATGATACAAGCCTGACAAAGATCTAATAATGAGGTTTATGTAGGAAGAATTTATAAAATACAAAATGCTATATAAATGGCCAGATCCATAGTAAATCACATTGATCCCTACTTCTCAAATGTACTTGCTGTTTTATAACATCAAAGTCATCAAATTATAATATTAGTGACTACAAGTTGGGACCTCAGGGATGAAAGCACTAAACACGTTGATTTTGCAGATGAAGGGATTGGAGTGCAGGAAGATGAAGTGAGTTGCCTAAAACCAACTCGAAGAACCAGGACCCAGCTTTAGTTCAATTCTCTTTCCACTATAACATGCATCTTCAAATGAAAAATTAATTTTATTAATTTATTTCATTAAGCTGAGTTCCATCTCCCAACTTTATTTGAACAGAATTAACCAAACTAGTTAAAACTTATGACAGTTAATGAAGCACGAATGATTTTCTTCTGCACTCCACACCCCATTCAGACCCACTGTACTCACTAGGATAGGATGGTGCCAGGTGAGCTCAAATTCCTTAGCTGGGTATCTAATATAAAATGTGGGGTTTGCTCAGGTCTTTAAGCTCTCAGCTAGCTCTCCAAATCTACAGTTCTCTTGTACTGGTACCTCATTTATTTTCTATTCCTAGTAGCTATGTTTTGTGATTGTTTACATTGCAGAAGTAAAGAAAGAGAAAGTAACATTTATTAATCAATTTCTACATGCCAGCTTTTAAACAGGATTTGTGTGTGTGTGATCTGTGAAAGAGAGAGAGAGACAGAGTCTTGCTCCGTCACCCCAGCTAGAGTGCGGTAACGCAATCTTGGCTCACTGCAACCTCTGCCTCCGGGGTTCAAGAGATTATTTTGCCTCAGTCTCCCAAGCAGCTGGGACTACAGGGGCGAGCCACTATGCCTGGCTAAATTTTTTGTATTTTTAGTAGAGACAGGATTTCACCATATTGGCCAGGTTGGTCTTGAATTTTTGATCTTGTGATCAACCTGCCTCAGTCTCCCAAAGTTCAGGGATTGCAAGCATGAGTCATGGCACCTGGCCTAAACAGGATTCTTTAGTTGCCAGCAGTAGACACCAGCTCTGACAAATATAAAGGAAAAACTCTACATGGAGAGTATTGAAGGGAGAAGGGTTAGTTCAAATGTTGAAGGCAGGTCTCACAAAGGAACATATGATGTAAGAATGAAATGAATTGGTATATATAAGACTTTTAAAAAGAATTGGCAAGGATTATAGACATATGGACAAATGAATAGAAATGGATAAAATAAAGGACTGATGTCCCGGCAGCTCTCTGGCTTGGCATAGCACAGGTTGAATCAACTTCTTTTTATCTCACTACATTTTTAAAAACAGAGACTCAGTAAGATTATGAAACGTTCCCAGAGTCCCACAGCTAATGAAAAAAAGAAGCTAACACTGACTGCCTACAGTGTATGAGGCCTTCTCTATGCACCCATTGTTGTAGGGCTGCACAGAGCAGCTGACTCAGCTTGGTTCATAATCCCACCTCCTGGTCATGGTAAGATGGGGCACCTTGACTGAGTGTCCTACCAATACTGCATGTCAAGGTAACAGAGGCAGCTCCTCAGCAGAACACCGCTGGCATGGAACATAGTGGACCTGAAGCCTGGGCGGCCCAAAGGGGTACTCTCCGTGTTCTTTCTGTCATCTAAATCATATAATCATATTGTGGATTGATATTTAAATGACCACTCCCAAAGATAAAGAAACACACAGCTGTGAGATTTGTGATGAATCCTGTTACTTCCTTGTGCTCTAGCTTCTTGTTTATGAAATGGACAAAATATAGTAGCCACCATAGAGAGCTAGAAGAGGATCCTTTAAAAATGAATGCATAGAGCAGGACTTACACATTGTAGGAACTCAATTTGTGTTTGTTTTTCTCATTAGCCACAGGACCCTGAGAAAGTTACATAATCTTAGTAAGCCTCAGCTTTTCTCCCCTTATCTCTTTCAAATGTAGTCAATGCTGTCAGCTCTGCAACATTTTAAGTAGGATATTAGATGTGCTAGGAAAAAACAACAGTTGGAAACAAAGTAGGTATTTAGTAATTTATAGAAACATGCATTATTGTCATCCTAATTATTTCCACATTATCATTGAGGAAAAAAAAGGATCCAAATAACTGTGCTCATGGAAGAATGGCTTTTTCTTTTTAACTAAATACATAGCTACAAAAAAAAGTGGGTTATAAGTCAACCCAGACATTGATGGGGTCCCCATTTGCTCATTGCACAGATCCTTAATGTTTTCTTTAAACTTCTTTTTACCATAATGAGTGGGGAAGCTGGCCGTAATAGTGGAGAGCTCAGCAGCCTTCCAGGACATAGGACGAGATGTGTTTTCACATGCCATTGTCAAATCTTGACAAGGATTGAATTTCTAGATTTTTAGAATCTTGTAATGAAGGGCACAAGGAAGGAGTCATAGCTTCCCCACAAGTAACTGATGCTCTTGAAATTCCATCACTGGGGAATCAGTAAAACTTGAGGGCCTAGGGGAATTTGCAGCAGGTGTGGAAATTCAGACAGCTATAAATTATCACTAAATTTGGCACCAAACAGAGCAGCGTTTCTGAATAATTCTTTTATGCTTGTCATAAGAATTTGGCATGCAATTCTGTGCTGCAATGCATGTCGTAAATACAATAATTTATGGTTTGTTTCTACCCAGTAATGTGCAGTGTCGTACTAAATTTGGAAACAGGCACAATTAGAACTATAATCAGTTGTGACATTTTTTGAAATGTTTCTATTTAATTATTATTTTTTTTGCTACAGGCTGACATTAATAGCTTTTTTTGAGATGAGAAATCATAATGATTACTCCAGAGAAAATGACAAAGATAAATGATTATTCACGTAAGAAGGCAAAATTGATCAAGAAATTGATTGGTGGTTGGCTATATGAAAAGAAAGATAAAAGTTCTGCTCTTTTAGTTTGATCCATTTATTAGTATCATCTAAAGAATAAACAAAAAGTGGTCAAAATTAGTCTCCAAGTTCCTCTCCTCTCTTTTGCACCCGACATCTCTTGGTTGCAGGTGTCTTTCCTTTGAACGGTGGAAAGATTGTAGACTTTGGAGTCAGTCATATCTGAGGAGGAATGCTTGGGTCGCCAACTTCTACCTAACAATGTGACTTGGAGTACAAGTTCACAATCTTGTCTGTGAGGGCTGGGTGTGGTGGCTTATTCCTGTAATTCTAGCACTTTGAGAGGCCGAGGTAGGGGATCACTTGAGGCCCAGGTATTCCAGACAAGCCTGGCCAACATGGCAAAACCCCATCTCTACTAAAAATACAAAAAATATAAAGTGTCTGCTTTTTTTTTTCAGAGTTGTTTTGAAAATCTGTTGACATAATATAAGTAGACAGTAGAGAATCAGGATTTTTTAAATGGGTTCTAGAATCAAAATATCTAGATTTGAATTCATTTTTCCTGCTTGCCAGTGGTGCCAACTTAGACTAGTTAAAAATAATATCTGAAATGAAGACAAATTGTATAGCACTTGCTCTGCGCCAGGCACTATTAATACATATAAGTCAATTACTTAGGCTTCCTGATTTGAATAGTAAATAATAATACCAGGACCCACCTTTTATGCTGTTGCTATGTGTAGATAAATCTTATAAAGTGTTCATCATACTGCTTTTCTGGTAGGTAGCAAGAATTTGGGGAGAGATAGACATCATCAGCACAGAATTTAAACTTGAAAAAAGGAGGCAAAGGAGACTGCAAATGCAAAAGCTAAATTTGTAAGAACAGTGAACTAGTTTGAGTGCAAATCTACTAGATTCAAGCAGAGGACATAACCCATGAAAAGACAACACAGAGAGGGCAAAGCATAGAGGCTTACACAGGAAGGAGAGAATTTCAGGAACAGGGCTGTGTGTGTCATGATTCTTACCATACTCAATACTGCCAGTGAGAACTGGGACTTCAACAGCCCATGACCCAGGCCTTTGGAATGGAGTGATGAGGGATACAGAAAGAGCAAACAATTAACACCAAAATAGCCTCAGCCTCCAAATGAGGTAAAGCCTGTTTCTAGGCATTTAATCTCTATTAATGGTTCCATAGAGCCCTTATCGATTTTTCTGTTTAGAGAAACGAGGAAAAAAACATGAACTTAATTAGGCTCACTCTCCTCATCTCAACTCCTAAGTGCTGGCTTTTACTTTTCCAATGCATCTGCCCTGAACTGGAATTTGAGCTCTGGGATCTGGGAATGCCTCTGTCTGAGAGGTGAGGCTTTGGGAAATAAAAGAAATTTTAAAAAGAAAAAAGAGGGAAAAAGCAGCATAGAGCAGGCTGATGGAAATGCTAGGCAGAAGGGCAAGGTCAGTAATGCTCACTACTATACAAATAGCTGCATGTGCCTGTCTGTCAGGAGCGACATACTGCTCAGAGACAAATGAGACCTGCTGGGTCTGAAGAGTCAGTGTGGTCCTGACCTGAAACAGGTCATTCTGTCAGGGTGCTTCTCCCTCTCAGGAAGGAATGCTTGGCTGTGATAAATCTGTAGCGGGTGAGGGGCATCCGTCCACTGGGCAACCCATCCATGGGCTTGAAACAACCACAGAGGGTAACAGAAAGCTCTTGTTCTTCCACCTCTAAAAAACAAGTGAGGACTGATACACCTCGAGGATAGCAGAGAAACTAAAATAAAGATAGGGCTGATGTTCAGCATGCTCCCTGACCGGTTGTTCAACATGGTCCCTGACCGGTTGTGTATGAGCCCCGGCTACACAGAGACTCTGGTCTTAGACCAGGAGGAGACACACAGCAGATCCCAGCTTATTACTTGTAGACAGATAGTGGGAAGGAACAAGGATTCTTGGAGGAGTCAGGAATCAGTTGAGGGGCTGGAGGCAGTTAAGAAATATTTCCATATTTTAACAACAGGTGACCCAACAGTGAGCACTTTCTGGATACTGCCCTCTATATCAAGCCCAAGTCTAAATAGCTGTTTTCTTTAAAAAATAAATAAATGAATCAAAACAATCACAAAGCCCAGAGGCTGAGAAGTGTGGAGGCATTTAAAAGAATTTGATTAATGGGTACAAATATGCAGCCTGATAGAAGAAATAAAACCTAGTATTAGCTAATAAGTAGGGTGACTATATTTATAATAATCTCTTGTATTTCAAAATAGCAAAGAAGAATTTGTATGGTTCTACCATTAAAAAGATGAACATTTAAGGCCATAGATATCCCGAATACACTGATTTGATCTTTTTCAAATTATATGAATGTATTTAATCATCACAGGTGTCCTGAAACTATGTACATCTATTATGCATCAATGAATGTTTCTCATCACTGGCTTCAGGAGAGCTATGGCATTTAGCATATAGATTGATTAGTTTGTGCTTCCATTCCAAGAATAGCGAACTTTCATTTGGATACTCTAGGGATAGAAAGTGGTAACATGGATTTAAATCCAAAAAATGTCCTCTCACTGTTTTCTCTTTATCCCCCTGTGAGATAAAACAGATCAATGAGACAGCTCTGCTGTCAGTATCTCACCTAGAGTGTGTGGGAGAGACCACGGGTGTCAAAACTCACCAGGCAGCCAGCTCCGAGCTAAGAACCAGGAGTATAGGGAAGCAGTCACCACATCTGTGAGATTAGCCAGAAAGAACATTCCAGAACCATGATATAACATCATGCTAAACCTAAAAGTAGGTTAAAAATAAACAGAGTGTGGGAGAACCTTCTAGGCCTATGGAAGAGAGAGCAGAGTAAGCAAGCATTCAGGAAGAGTATTGTGTGGGAACATGTCACAGATTCAAGGACCATCTACTTTCAATAATGATAGTTATGATCACAACTGTCTGTACTAAGTTCCTAGGGCTGCCAAAACAAAGTCCCAGGTGACATAGAACAGCGTAAGCGTCTTATTTCACAAGTCTGGAGGCTAGCGTCTGAAATCAGGGTGCAGGCAGTGCCAGGCTTCCTCTGAGGGTGCTAGAGATGCGTCTGTTCCAGGCCTGTTTCTTGCTCGCAGGCGCTCCAGGACCTCCTTGGCTTGTAGCTGCATCACTTCCATCCTAATTCCATCATCACGTGGTCTTCTTCTCCTTGTCTCTGCACATGCTCTTCCCTCTGTAGTGTTTGTCTCTGTGTTCCATTTCCCCCTTTCTATGAGAACAACAGGCAGTGAACTAGGTAGCCCTAATCACCTTATTTTAACTTAACACCTCTGCAAATGCCTTATCTTCAAATAAGGTCACATTCCGAGGTAGTGGAGATTAGGACCAAAATATATTTTTTCAGGGACACAAGTCAACCCATAAAACCCTCGCTGACATGGGAATTGAACTATCCGGCTAACAAAGCTCCTCCAAATGGATAGGATTCTATGCCATCTTCACAATATCCCTGTGGGATATGGATGTGTTTCCCCATTTTAGAGGTAGTTTGGTTGAGGGGTCAGAATTAGTAAAGACAAAAATTAAAACCAAAATGATAGTCTTGTTTTTGTTTTTCTTGAGGGCTTATTCCACAGGCTGTGCATTTTACATGTAATATTTCATTTTAAACATGAAGAACTTAAGGCATTAAAGAACTCAGATAGTACCTGGAATCACAGGTAGTGGTGGAGCTAGGATTTAAACCATAGCATGCTAATTGTAGAGCACATAACCATAAACAATGGGCCACATTTAACTCTTTTTTGCACACAGTGAATTAATCACATGATGATTGTAAACAGCTTTATCAACATTTAATATTAATTGGGATTTCACATACTTTTTAAACATTCTGACAAAAATGCAAAGCATTATTAGTGCCTGGTATCCGAAAGTGTAGATGGAGATTTTGAAACATAAAGTAATTTGCACATGGCTGCAAAGCTGGGAAGTAAGAGACTTTGAAATCCAGAGAAACACCAAGGTGGAGAGGTCTGGTAGAGGTAAAAGTTCTCAACAGGAAGCAATGAAAATGGAAGGCAGTTTTAGACTCAAGATGACAGAATTCATAATCCTCTTCCCTGCATTTCAGTGCAACATTCTGTCACTTATTTTTCTCTTCAGTTGAAGACGTGTAGTACTTCTCAAAAAGAAGAAAAAAATGCGTGCAGGTTAACAGTAGAGAGGAGTCTCCTAGGATTGAGTGTTGATGGACAGTGAAGCCCTGTAGCTCTCCGAAAGGAGAGCCTGGATACTCACCGTGGGGACAGACCCCAGGTGTCAGTGAAGAAAAAGAAGCCAAACGGGATATTCTCATCAGTGAACTTGACCTGAAATCATTTCACCCAACAGCTTGAATGCCACTTTTTTGTGTGTCTTAGTAACTAATAAAAAGCAACCCTATAAACAGTAACTTCGTTTGAATTGTGTCTGGATAGTATATTGAGAATAGCAACCCCCAAGGTACGCCAAAGACACAAACCCTCTGATGTAAAAGGTTCAATTGTGCAATGCAGCAGGCTAAGCTGTGGAACTCCACACCATGAGAAAGAGAGAGAGCATAGGAAAAGAGTAGAACCCCCATTCCGGCTCCAAAACGTACACACAGACACACACACACACACACACACACACACACACACACACGTATGTGCAACTGGAATGCATGTGTGTATTTAAAGTGTACTTTAAAATAAGTACACTTAGAATTTTGAAGCAGGAGAAGGAAATAGCAATTTTGCAATGAAAACAGCAGTAAATACATTTTAAAAAGAATGTTAAATAAATAAATAAAAGCCAAATATAAAAGTTAAAATTGAAAAGTAAAGGCACTAAAATAAAAAATTCTAATACTATCCATAGGAAACATAATCAACATTAAATTTTATTAAAGAGAGAATAAATTGTAATTTAAAATTCAAGACATCCCCAAAACAATACACACATACGCACATATGTATAGTATATTTTCTATATATGGCATATTATATAGAGAGTATATGATAATCTTTATATATACGATATAGTATACGATATATACACAAAACATATATGCCATATAGTATCATATAATAATAATCATAGTATATATAGTATAGATATATATTAGTATATTATATCAGTATATTAATATGTATTAATATATTATTTTTCATATAGTATATATGTAGTGTGTGTATATATATATATATATGAGAGAGATTTACATAGATATACCATAGACTATATGCAGACAGATAAATAGATATGACTGGCAATATGAAAGAGAAGTAAAAACACATGGAGAGCAGTTTGAACTTTAATATATATCTAACACACATGACATGCTAGATGGAGAGAATAGTGAAAATGTGGGGAAAATTTTAGACAGAGTGGCTGGTAATTTGTTAAGAATTGAAGCATTCAGGCTGGACGCAGTGGCTCATGTCTGTAATCTCAACACTTTGGGAGGCCGAGGCAGGTGGATCACCTGAGGTCAGGGGTTCGAGACCAGACTGGTAAATGGTAAAACCCCATCTCTACTAAAGATACAAAAATTAGCCAGGCGTGGTGGTGTGCACCTGTAATCCCAGCTACTCCAGAGGGCTGAGGCAGGAGAGTCACTTGAACCCAGGAGGCAGAGGTTGCAGTGAGTCCAGATCATGTCCCTGCACTCCAGCCTGGGCAACAGAGCAAGACTCCATCACACACACACACACACACACACACACACACACACACACACACACACACACACACTTCGTTTCTGTGCTGCCCACTTGGAGCTAAGCAGAGTCAGCTGAATCTGATTCAGATACACTGTATATGCTTGATGGTGCATTCAGATCACACGTGCAAGTGACAAGCTGGATAGAACACGATTTTCTAGACCTCTGCTAGGTCCAAAGCTCTAGACCTCCTTGGGAACACACCCTGACTGCTAGTTTGAGAAATGTCACCAGCTTAATGGAGGCTGTTTTTTTTCTTCCTCTTTCCTCTGTTAATCCTTTGCCTAGAACAGTTGTTACTTTACAAGTTTCTGACTCTGATGGGCTTTTTGTGTAGCACATAGAGTTTGCCCAATTTTTCTGCCCTGGGTCCTTATTAAGCAGATCCAACTTTCAGCACTATTGGATAGGACTTGTTCTCTCACCGTTTATAAGCCCGTCTTTCAATTTGGAGTCACATATTACAAATTGAAGCAGGGGTTCTTACAGTTCAGAAATTCCAGAGAAGGAACATTCCAGTGATCGTGCTGTAGTGTTCAGAAAGGCTTAATGACAAGTTTATCTGAAATTACTTCCTCAGCACTCAGTATTTTCAAACTAGGACAGCTTCACCCTAAGAAAATACTTTTCAGGCTTTTTTTTTCCTTTTTTTTTTTTAATCTTTATTTTTCTCTCTAAGAAACTTTTTTTAAAGCAGCTATTCTATTGACTTTCCATTGCTGAAAATAGTTCACATCCTGGCTAGGGTTCTGGCTACTGGGGGCCATCAACACTTTTCTGGATTGTTATTTTGTTTTTCACTCTATTTTTTACTTGGAAAATAAATATATTTAGATGCCTAATGAGTATTTAATACTATTTCCAATTAATCATCTATGACGTTTTACTAAATTTTTTTATGTTAAATTTCTAACTAGAAAAATCTACCCCCCCAAAAATCTAACCTGTAAATGAAATAAAGCAAGTGAGTCATGAACAGGATTTCAGTAAAATTTTTATTGCTGCAAAAAAAAAATACCTTTAAGTAATCTTACTTTATGCATGCAGAACACAGTAAGAACTGAAAAGATATAAAAGCAGTCACAGTGGATTTCAGCATTTCCTTGTCCAGTCAACCTGTGATAGAAAAAGGCTGACACTACAGTGCCCAGAGCATGGGATGGAAGGCAAATAGTTGAAGACACAAGAAAGTCACAATGTGACAGACATGAACCTTCTTTTTCTCTCTTCAAGGAAAAGGAAGGAAGGAAGGAAGGGAGGGAGGGAGGGAGGGAAGATGAGGGTTAAAACCAAACTCCCTCCACGTGGTATCTAAGCTTCTGCCAGTTCTAATCACGCTCTACCATTCATTGCTTCCATCCATCTATTTACTCTTCTCTCCACTACCCAAAGGGTGCCGTCTGTTTGGGGTTCCCCTTTACACCCAACATTCTGACAATCCCCACAGCCTGTCCCCACTCACTGGGACACACTACCCTGTGCCATCTCACCATCTCTGTACTGAATTCTTATAACATGTTTAAGAAATAATTCTGAAGGCCTATTACTTTGATTCAAATCTTATCTTTACCATTTACAGAATGTGTGACTTTGAGAGAGACATTTAACTTCCTTGTACCTCAGTTCCTCCATCAGTTAAATTAACATGAATCATAATACCTACTTCCTGAGATTATTCTGAGAAATAGCTGAGATAATACATATAAATCTTATAATTATATCTGGCAATGAATAAGTACTCCCTATACATTAACCTTTTTTTTTTTTTGAGATGGAGTTTTGCTGTGTCTCCAGGCTAGAGTGCAGAGGCACAATCTTGGCTCACTGCAACCTCTGCCTCCCAGTTTCAAGTGATTCTTCTGCCTCAGTCTCCCGAGTAGCTGGGACTACAGGTGCCTGCCACCATGTCCAGCTAATTTTTTGTATTTTGAGTAGAGAAGGGGTTTCACCATGTTGGTCAGGTTAGTCTCGATCTCCTGACCTTGTTATTCACCTACCTCAGCCTCCCAAAGTGCTGGGATTACAGGCGTGAGCCACTGCACCCGGACAGCTATTTTTAATTTCTTTCTTATCGATGCAATTTCAGTATCACCTCCTGGGGAAAATTTGACTGATTCCTGTAGCCCATGTAATAGCGGTCAGTTATTCCCCAATCTGCCCTCCTGTGGTACTTCATAAATAAGCATGGGATTAATCTCACTGCTAATAATCTACCACTTACCTGTTTCTCTCTCACTCTAGAGTTAGAAGCACAGAACTATAATCACTGAAATAAATACCATTATTGAATGAAGGGAGCACTGAAAACACATGATCACATTTACTAATTACAAACTTCCTTCAATAAAATTGTCAGCCCAGAAGTAATAGATGAAGAAGCTCCGTCCCAAAGAAGGTCAGCAGACTAATACTCTAATCTTCCTAATCCATGGGTATCAACTTCATATAAATGATCATTAAAATTTGTACAAACTTGAAGAATTTTCACAAAACTTTTGTTATGTTTCTTCAAGTATATCATGCCAAATTGGATAACCATGAAGGGTACAGGATTGTCTAAATACATCCGAGAAATTGAGACTGACTAAAATGCTACACTCTGTCTAGCACTAGAATATTGCAAAAGTTTCTCCTTTCTACTGCTCTGTGATCCTGAGGTTTAATAACAGAATGCGTTCTCTTTATAGAGAAGAAACAGTTTTCACTCACACTATGTGACTACGACCTAATAAAGTTTATGGCAGATGAAATCCCAGGACCAGGATGCTTTCATTCAAAGAATTTCCTAAATGTCTTCTTCTTCTCCTTCTCCTTCTTCTTCTTCTTCTTCTTCTTTTTTTTTTTTTTTGAGATAGAGTCTCCCTCTGTTGCCCAGGCTGGATTGATTTACACTCACTGCAACCTCCGCCTCCCGGGTTCAAGAGATTCTCTCGCCTCAGCCTCCCCAGTAGCTGGGATTACAGGCACCCAGCACCACATTCGGCTAACTTTTGTATTTTTAGTAGAGATGGGGTTTTACCATGTTGGCCAGGCTGGTCTAGAACTCCTGACCACAAATGACTCCTGACCGCAAACTCCTGACCACCCACCTCAGCCTACCAAAGTGCTGGGATTACAGATATGAGCCACTATGTCTTGCCCTAGATGTCTTTTTGACTCAGCATTTTACATTTGTATCATCACGGCTTTTCTTTCCTGTATCTCACCTTCTCATTCTTAGTAACTTTTCCTGACATTTGTTTTTATCAAGATTGGGCCTAGAGCTTCCATATTCTTAAAAGAGATTAGTCATTGGGTTTCAGAAATGAGCAATCAGAGTTCTAGGATTTCTGAAATCATGTTATTCTTAACATACTAAGATTATTCATAACCCTTACTCATTATTATTAATATCTAAACAAAAAGGTTTAGTAATTAAATAACTTGAGTTTAGCAGTCTGTACAAAGAAATAGAGCCTATAGCAAATATTGAAACATTGGGAGAGATCAATGGACACCATAAATGCCTTAGTTCATTTACTGTTGCTATAAAGGAATACCTGAGGCTGGGTAATTTATAATGAAGAGGCTTATTTCACTCATCATTCTACTGGCTTTACAAGAAGCATGTTGTCAACATCTGCTTAGCATCTGGTGAAGGCCTCAGGCTGCTTCCACTCACAGTGGAAGGCTAAGGGGAGGTGGTGCATGCAGAGATCACCTGGTGAAAGAGGAAACGGGTGGGGAGGAGGCACCAGGCTCTTTGTAACAACCAGATCTCATGGGAACTAATGGAGTGAGAACTCATTCACTGTACCCTGAAGGGAGGGCACTAATCTATTCATAAAGGATCCATTGCCATGGCGCTCTGTGGGTTGAGGCTGGCCTCTCACCCGGGAGACAGGGATTAACCTGACTCTCAGCCTTGCCTCTTAATGGTAATGTTGTTATTATACCTTTATAACATAGCATACATCTGGAGTCACCTCAAAATCAGAAATGCATTTAGTATTCAGAAAAGGTTTTTTTTGTTACTTATTGCTCTTTATTAAAATTCTAAAGATGTTAGACCTTTAAAGAAATAGATTGATAAACTGATAAATACACATACTCTCATACAGATATCTTTTCATAACCATTATTTCATTAAGTCTCACTTACCTGCCTCTCCAAGATATTATTTGTATGAATTTGTCTTTCTTAGCTCAAAAATAAGTTTTCTTCCTTGAAAATTATTTTAATCAAAATATCTTACAGAAAAAAAAATCTGGATTTGTTTGCTTCCATTGAAAATATTGTAGGAAATCTGGGACATATTGTAGGAAACGTGAGACATCATTTCCATTTAAACATGTTGGGTAGTTGTTTATTCATCAACTGCCTTCTTAAGATAAGCTATGTACATCCCACTCATCACAGCACATCCCACTCATCACAGCACATCCCACTCACCACAGCACATCCCACTCATCA
The DNA here is from genome assembly GCA_004027715.1 of Plecturocebus donacophilus. Taxonomy (NCBI): domain Eukaryota; kingdom Metazoa; phylum Chordata; class Mammalia; order Primates; family Pitheciidae; genus Plecturocebus; species Plecturocebus donacophilus. Next base: position 4,967 of record PVKP010012410.1, on the reverse strand, counting down.
CAGCACATCCCACTCACCACAGCACATCCCACTCACCACAGCACATCCCACTCATCAGGGTACCTCTACTGCTGATACTTCATGTCAAGTGAACCTACCATTGAATTACACAGTTATGTCTTCAATCACTAAAGAAGTAGATCCATCTCACTTCAGTCACATATATAACGTACTCGTTCCCTTTAGGACACACACTGCAAATCCCGAATACTGTCAACTGATGAATCATCACTTTTCATACCATGAGTATTTAGTCCACTCAACAATTGATGTACATGAAAGTGACAATCTCAACTTCTGTTTTTTCTTCAAAGTGATTTTATTTTAACACAAACAGGTATTCTATGCCAATAACAATCTATATAATAGCTTATCAAACTTAAGAAATTGCAGACTTCTTTTTAAAGTAGAAAATATTGTGACTTTTTGTATTTCAGTTATTTTCAAACAAAACATTTAAATCCATTCTTATGCTTCTAGTTGTTTTGCATCCCTACAGCCAAAACAGATTTATAAATTAGATATAAACAAAAGTATAAACAATAGAATGCTAAGAAATAGCACAAAGCAATGGGATAGATGATGTTGTTTTGGTGAAGAAAAACTCTTCTTTGACATTTGAATGTATATTTGAGAAACAAGCTCTTGTGAGTCTGCCCTGCCTATACTCTGCCAGGTGAACAAGTTTCCCACCACCTTAAAAACTTGTATTTATATATTGTGTCATAGTCTCATTAAATCACATATATACATACATATAATCACATTATACAATGGCAATTACGATAATCAAAAGTGGTCATCTCAATGATACAAAAGTTCTTTATATCAAATTGATCAATAAAAATAGAAAAAAATTACAAATATTTATATAAGACCTAGGAATTCATGAGGATACCTTAATAAACTTCAAGAGCTTGATGACCTAAGGTTGGGAAACACTGTTTTAAGTTTCATCTGCGGCAAGATATCAGCCATTGTTCCATGGTTTGTTGTCCTCGTTGCTATGAAAATATCCAAAGAATCTGGTCTTTCTGGACAAGACTAAGGTCAGGAAAGAGAATCACCAGCAAGCTCCATATTGCTGAGTTGTGTTTAGATTCTACTTCTCCAAACTGAAGCCTCCACAAAAACATTTTCAGCCTGATTATGAGCCTTGATGAATTTGACCAGCCATTGAAAATGACCACTATTTCTTAAAAAATTAAACAGAGTTATCATATGACTGAGAAACTCTATTCCTGTTTTCCCAGAAGAATTAAAAATATATTTCTACATAAAAAGGTATACATGAATGTTCATAGCAGCATTATTCATAAAAACCATAAACTAGAAACAATCCAAGTATCTATCAGTTAATAAATTGATAAGAAAAATGTGGTATATCTAAGCAATAGAATATTATTTACCCATAAATATGAATAAAATACTGACAATATAGATGAACCTTGAAAACATTATGCTAAAGAAAAGAAGCTAGACACACAAGGGCATATTTGTTTTATTCCATTTCTATAAAATGTTCAGAATAGAAAAATTCATGGAGACAGAAGGAAGATTGGTATTTTCCAGGTATCGGCAGAGGGGGGAATTGAAAATGACTGCTAAGGAGTAAAGTGTTTTTTTTTTTTTTTGATGTGTGTGTGTGTGTGTGTGAACATAAAAATGTTCTGAAGTTAGATAGTGGTGATGATTGCACAAGTTTGAGAATATTCTGAAATCCACTTGATTGTTCACCTTAAAATAATAAATTTATGGTATGTGATTCATATCTTATTAAACAAAAAATATATATTTTAAAAATAATCTCTAATGAGATTTTCATAAAGTATTCCAAGAACACGAGCAGAAATTTTCCAGGCCAAATATCTGTAGACCATCCAGACACAGTAAAAAGACTTAGAATGTCTTGATTGCAGGTTTTATATGAAGAAGAGCTGTATACAAAGCAAAAATAAAATCCAACTGGCAGCAGATTATTAATCTCTCTTCCACTATGCCAAGGAGCTGGGTCCATGTCTTAGTCCATTTTCATGCTGCTGATAAAAACATACCCAAGACTGGCAATTTACAAAAGAAACAGGTTTAATGGATTTACAGTTCCATCTGGCTGTGGAGGCCTCACAATCGTGGCAGAAGGCATGAAGGAGAAAGTCCCGTCTTATATGTATGGCAGCAGGCAAAGAGAGAGAACTTGTGCGGGAAAATCCCCTTTTTAAAATCATCAGATCTCATGAGACTTATTACCCATCAGAAAACAACATGAAAAAGAACTGCCCCTATTATCTATGGGTTGAACAGATCTAATAAATTGATCTGTCATCTATCTATCTACCCATCTATCATCTATCAGATCTATCTTCTATCTATCCATCTATCAGATCTATCATCTATCTGCCTATCTATCTATCATCTATTTATCTATCTTGCTTGTCTTCCCTGCATAGATAAATAAAGATATGTATGTATCTATGTATCTATCTGTCTATCTATCATCGATCAATTGATTGACATGGTGAGGGACAGAAAGAAAAAGAGATTATGTGGATTGTATGATGTGATTATATGGAGGCTTAAGAAATACCACAATCTACTGTCTGTAAACTGAAAAGCCAGGAAAGTTGGCGGTATAATTTAGTCCAAGTCTTTTCAAAAGGCCTGGAAACCAGGGAAACTGAAGGTATAAATCCAAGTGTGATGACAGCAGATGACATGAGGTGTCTCAGCTCAAGCATCCAGGTAGGAAGCAAAAATGGGGTTGAAATTTCCCTTCTATTGCCTTTCATTCCATTCAGGCCCTCAATGAATTAGGTGCTCACTACACTAAAAAAGTCAATCTACTTTATTGATTTCACTGATTTGAATGTTCATCTCAACTTGAAACACCCTCACAGGCACACCCGGAAGTAATGTTTAACCTGGGCACCCCAAGGCCAGCCAAGTTGACACATAACATTAACCATCAAACTGACAGTTAAGCTGTTTGCTTATGTTCACCAAAATGATGGCCTATTTGGTGATTGTGTTCTTTAAAAGTTGCCTGTAAGAATTCCATTGCAGAATGATTACTTATGGTCACCATTTCTGAAGGGATGAAGCTGAGAGACTTGCATTGTGATTTTGCTGGGACTCCCAAATCCCGCAAAAGCCCCAGACTCCAGAAGCATCATTTAATTTTGGCCTCTGACCATCGGCTCTACTTGCTTCTCCCCAGGAAAAGATATCCCCAAGCTCGCTATTTAAATCATTGTACCTCAATTCTGGAAGTAATATGGCAATCTCTGCAGTCTCTAGTGTTGTTCACTGTCTTTGTTTTACTTTTTTTTACTTTGTTTCCAAAGCAGACACTTACTATAACAATAATTAACCAATATTAGCTGGTGCTTTGAAGTTTGTTGTCTGTGAAAACCAATGTTTCCACTGAAATAATTATGTTATCCTTAAAACAGTTTAATTTCACAACTGGGAAATCATAGATGCAGAGAGGTGAGGCAATTTGTACAAAATCATATGGTCAGTTGTAACAAAATCCACCCTCAGACAAAAATCATCTGCCTCCAGAATTATATTTTTATTATCACAGAGCATCCTGTCTGTTGGCAAGAACTTCAATAGAAATCAACTGACCAGCCTTAAATAATGTAAATTGTAATTTCAGTGTTTGTTTCTGTACTTAGTAATAAAAGGCTGTGAAGTAAGAGTGGGTACCTCTGTGCAGACCATGTAGAGTAAAAGGCAACATCTCACTCATGAAAGAATCCAGATCAGACTTTGACTGGACACTTTGTTTAATGGCTATCACGGACTATCACCAGTTTCTTACTCAGGTGGGATGCACAGATGTGACACATTGCAGTGTGTACCCTTCAAAACGTTTACAAAGAGGTTTGTGGACTAGACAGTGTAAAGTTTTTGACCCTCTTTCCCTTTATTGCTGGCTTTTAAACTTACATTTCCACTGAGATGAAACATCCATTTCTCTATGACCCTTTGCCTCTTCACCAACCTTTCCCATGTGATATACAGTTAACCAAGCCCTTCTTTTTGTTTCTATTCTCCTTTCATAGATTTGTCTCTAATTAGTGTTTGCCATGTGATACTGAAGGCAGTTACTTAATTGCTAACCTCTCTTGAAACCACAGTTCTTGAAGGTAGGACCCATTCTGACTTAGCCTTGTATTTTTTGACATAAAATATCAGTAAATTCGCAGATGTCTGCTATTGATAATTAGGAGGTTAAATTATTCAGACAAGCAAAACTTTACGATCTGTTCCTCATCCACTATGTCAGCAGAAGTTTCCCTAAATAAAAAAGTCGTAGTGTTTATTTATTTGCAGAATTGCCTTCCCTTTTGTTTTACTCTGTCTCGGGCAAGTGTTTTAAATAAACACAAACACTCCAGTATCTCTCTAGAAGTCAGTCCCTCTGATAAATGAGTATTTAAATAAATTTTGATGACAGGCTGAAAAAGGGTCCCCAATGATGTCCATGTCCTAATTTCTGGAACCTGAGAATGTGTTAGCATATACAGTAAAAAAGACTTTGTAGATGTGACTAAGTTAAAGATCTCGAGATCAGATATGATCCGGATTGTCCTGGTGACCACAGTGTAATCCTAAGTGTCCTTCAAAGACAGACGCAGGAGGGTCAGGGTAAGAGTAAGAGGCATGGGAATGGAGGTAGTTTGGAGTGACTCAAGGACGGAGCTACAGTACAGGGAGTCTCTAGAAGGTGAAAGAGCTGAGGAAACAGATTCTTCTCTAGAGCCTCTAGAACAAACCAGCCCTGTAAACACCTTGCCTTTAGCCCACTGATAGGGTTTGGCTTTGTGTCCCCACCCGAATCTCATCTCAAATTGTAACTCCCTTGTGTTGAGGGAGGGATCTCGTGGGAGGCGACTGGATCATGGGGACAGTTTCTTCATGCTGTTCTCCTGATAATGAGTTCTCTCGAGATCTGACAGGTT